>CAUYQV010149386.1:0-34193 GCA_963574575.1 Galagoides demidoff
AGCAACCTCCAACTCCTGGGCTCAAGCGAGTCTCCTGCCTCAGCCTCCCAAGTAGCTGGGACCACAGGCGCCCGCCACAATGCCCGGCTATTTTTTGGTTGCAGCCATCATTGTTGTTTGGTGGGCCTGGGCTGGGGATTCGAACCCGCCACCCTGGGTGTACATGGCTGGTGCCTTAGCCACTTGAGCCACAGGCGCTGAGCCAGACTGTGTGTATTTGATGTTGCGCAGGGTGTGTGTAAGTGTGTGTGTGTGTGTACGTATGTGGGTACATAAGCATGTGGGAGGAGTGCGAGAGAGTACGTATACGTGCGTGTGTGAAAACGTGTGTGAGTTGTGTGAGTGTGTATGTGTATGTAAGTGTGTGGGTGTATGAGTGTGTGTGGGATATGTGAGAGTATTGTGAGTGTGTGAGCATATATGCATGGGAGTGTGTGGGAGTGTGTGATGTGTGTGTGTGTGATAGCGTGTGTGAGTGCATGGTAGTGTGTGAGTGTATAAGTGTGAGCATGTGTGTGAGGGTGTGATACATGTGAGTGGGAAGAGAGGTGGTCATTCACATTAGCCTTAAAGAACTCATGAGTGTGTACTAATGTTATGCTCTTTTAGCACAGAGTACCAAAGTTAGAGTCTAAAAAACAAGCTTGAAGTTGGTCACTAATCAGGGGTGTTGGTGAACAATGGGTTCACAACAACAATGAATCCATAAAGGTTGTGATGTCAATAGCAAAAGAAAGTAAAAAACGTGGATATCTACAAGAGATGGGGACCGGGAGGTGATCCCAAGGGAAGCTGGAGACAAACATTTCCTCCAGAGCATGCTTGCCCAGTTGCTCAAGGATTCAGGAGAGGACAGAGGACAGAGAACCTCAGTGGCTAATTTAGAAATTCCACAGAAATAAGAGATTTGAAACACCCAGCCGCATGTTTCAAACCACCGCATATTGTGACAAGTCTTAGAGATTAGTCTAATTTAAATCAGAGTCACTGGCTTTTAAGATTATGTTCGAAAGTTTTTCTCGAAGTGACACAAGATCACAAAACCAGCTTTCCGTCCTGTCCTCATCATGCACCTCATATCTGTGGAGAATCGGAGACTTCCTGGAGAAAATTTCTCATTTTTAATAAAGATTCTTATGCAGTGACTCAATCCGAAGATAACAACTCCTATGGTATATATTCTTTTTGCTTTGCAGTATTGAAAATATAAACACCATTTGTTAAGAAAGGAGTGTGACAGAATTTGTAAACCATGTTTTAAATTATTTTATTTCATTTTCAATTGACAAATAAGTATTGTACATATTTTGGGGCACACGGCGTTGCTCCAATACATGTGATGTATGGGTGATCAGATCAGGGTAGTTTGTCCAATTTATCAAACATTTATCATTTTTTTGTGTTGGGAACATTCAATATTCTCCTTTTAGGTATTTGAGGGTATGTATCATTGTTAATTACAGCCGTTCTGCAGTGGTATAACCACATCTTTTTTTAACCATTGAAAGTGAAATTATAAACTTTAAAAAGCTTTATCCTCCCCACTGTGAAATACTCCTCTTCTTTGAATTCCCTGTCCTGATTTTCTTTTCAGACTCCATTGAACTTAAGGACTTATGTACAATGGGGACACATAACTCTAGCTGCCCTGTTTCTTGTGAAGAAACAGAATACCCTGCCACTATTTCATATTCCAATTTCCCAAGTCGACAAGCTCTGAAATATCTTTCTAAGAAGTTGAATAAAAGCCAAAAATATATCAGGTAATCATATTAATTTTATAAATTACTTGTAATTAGCATATATATATATATGGTTTTTTTTGGACAAAGTCTCACTTTGTCACTCTGTATAGAGTGCTATGGTGTCATAGCTCACAGCATTCTCCAACTCTTGGGCTCAAGTGGTTTTCTTACATCAGCCACCCAAATAGAGGACTACAGGTTCTTTCTGCAACGTGGGCTAGTTTTTCTATTTTTGGTAAAGGCAGGGTGTCACTCTTGCTCAGGCTGGTCTCAAACTCCTGAGCTCAGCAATCCACTGGCCTGGGCCTCCAGAGTTACTGGGATTACAGGCATGAGCTACCACGTTCGGCTAAGTACCTGACTATGAAAACTTGTTTGATTCCAATTTTAGCCTTGTATATAATTAAGAAAAATAATCTCCTCATGTAAATACCTACACAATAAAACCATCTTTACAAATTATAAAGAAAAAGTGTTTTCATCAAGATGAGACTGATGGGAGTATGGTTGTAAACGCTTAGCCGATAAAGAAAAATAAAGAGCTACAATGTGTGTAATTACGTCTTTTTATACCTCTGACTCCAACACAGGTATCGCTGTATTTCATTTTAATGTGGGAAACTGATTTGCCTGTAATAGTACATCTAAATATATGATTTTAAAGAGCACTTCATATGACTTCTGGTTGAAAAAATCTCCCGAATTTCATTAATATTGAATCTTCAGAGGATATAGGTATAATTTTAGAAACATATTAGTGAATTAGAAAATAAACCCATGTATAAAACAAGATGATCCTAACAGATGTTATTTTTTCCCAAGACACAAAATATTATAACTCTATCACCAATTAATCCTATTTTATAATTGATATATAGGGACCTTACATGGTTGTAGATAGTGCAGGCTGTTACCAGGAGTATTAAGGTGAGTGGCTGAACATGGCAACTGCACTTAGAGGTTGCCCAAATCCTACAAAGAGCTAGTTAGAAGTTGCACATGTGATTTAGAAACTGGTTTGTGGACGGTATCAGAAATCAAAGAGTGGTAAATCAGAAAACACAAATGCTCAGCCAAGGGTGGTGGCTCATCCTTGTAATCCCAGCACTTTGAGAGGCCCAGGAAGGAGAATCGGTTGAGGCCAGGAATTCAAGACAAGCCTGGGCAACATAGTGAGACCTCTATTTCTATAAAGACTAAAGGAAAAAAATTAGCCAGTTGTGGTGGTGCACACCTGTAGCTCCAGCTACCTGGGAGCTCTGAAGCTGAGGTGGAGGATCACTTGAGCCCAGGAGTTAGAGGATACAGAGAGCTATGGTCAGGACACTGCACTGAAGCCTGGGCAAGAGGGTGAAACTTTGTCTCAAGAAAAAGGACACACAGAAAATAAGAAAACACAAATGCAGTTTGTCATGGGTGTAGACGTAAAATCTTAACAGTAGCGCGATTAAAAAAGAAGCAACCTCTTTTTTAATGATGAAGCCATATGTGTGTCTTCCTGGGGCAGAAATCACACCCACATGATGGCCAAGCCAGAGTCTCAGGTGACAGTTACTGCACCCCCAAATGATGAGATACTTTGGCCTACTGAGCAGGCAGTGAGGAGGTGAACATAAGGGTAAAATGTGGCTGAATATAGGCCTATTTCATCAGCAAAATTAGTGTATTTAAAAATTGTTCCATTTTAACTTAAAATTTGAAATAAAAATTATTTGATTTAATATACAAACAATCCATTCCTGTTAAGGCAGCATTCATGGGCAAGTATCTGAAAGCATTTCTTTAGTGTTTTGTAATACATAGAGAAACTCAGTTTTTAATTTATAATGTGACACGAACAAATATTTCTGAAATGAAATCCTGAACGATTTCACTATCACCAGGAGACACAGAATCAGGGCAGCCCAAATTACTGGGCAAATCATCTGTCTGAGAGAAATTGAGTAAATATCACAATATTTTTGTGGGGGAGGAATTCATCTTCTCTCAAAACTACAGATGGACAATATTTGGAAATGATTATGAATGTTGTGCTTGGGAAATTAAACAACATTATCAGTGTACTTGTAAATTAGGAGCACAATGGAGCCTAAAAGGATTGAAATATTACTAAAATGTCTGTACTTCCAAGACAACTTTATTATTTCCATCACTTTGGCAATTGCTTTGTTATATGTAAATATTACCATAGCCCAATTATCTATTTAAGCATAGCCCATTCTCCTGTTACCCAGGATTGAACCAATGGATATTAAGTAAACATATTAATGATGTACTTAAAATTAAGTATGTTTAGGAATATTAATTTCAAAACTGTAAACAATAAGAAGAGTGATTTATGGCCATTTTTCTTAGATACATTAAAGAATACCATGTAACTCCAGGAAACTCTAGTAAGATCCATTCTTAATGATTATTGCTGCCATTTGCAAATCATGAGATGGTTGGTTTTCAATTTAGCTTATAATGTAGACAGGTGACTATCCACTCATTCGTTGATATCATCTTTAATTTGCTTTCTTAGTAGTCCATTTTAAAAGTACATAGTAAGCACCTATAATGTGTTAGGATTCAAGAAATATTCTAAGAACCAGGAATACCTCAGATCTCAAGTTAAAAACTTTACCTTGTTGTGCTTCTGTCCACTGGAATGGAGATGGATGGTAGATGTGTCTAGTCACGGCAGTTGGTCCTAAGTGCATGGGAGAGAAATCAGCAAAGCAGTCTCCGGAAGGCAGACTCAGGGAAAGTTATTCTCAGGGTCATAGAACGTGATCAGAAAGACCTTCCTGAGAAGGTGGAGTTTGAGCAAAGACCTAAAGCGGGACTTCTCAAAACCCCGTGGTGGAGTTTTACTTGGTGTATAATGATGGGAAATTTGGGGGCAGGGTGTGAAGGTTGAGGAAAAGAGAAACATTTGGGGAGTTACAGACATATATTTTACTTATTGTATAAATAGAAGGTGTGTATTTGTCAAGGCGGAGTGCTTTAAAGTTGGAAGGAGAATGACTGATCAGAAAGCTATTGCAAAAATGTAGGGGAGAAATAACCAAGGTCTGGGGAAAGGTGGTTTCACTGAATGAGGGGGAGAGGCGGCAGCAGTCCTGATATATTTTAAAGGTAAGGCAAATAGGGTATCCTGATTGACTGTCTATGGAGTCTGAAATTTTACATTATAAATTGGGGAAATATCAAGAGTTTGACTTAGAATATGTCAAATTTGAAATACCTGTTATATATCCAGGTAGAACTGTTACAAGGCACTTGAATGTATTACTGAACTTCAATGAAGAGATGTGGGCTGCAGCTAGAGAGTGAGACATGAGACTTCATAAAGTCTGTAATTTTACTTTTTTAATTAACTTTTTTATCGTTAAGAGAGCTAAAATTTTAAAATAACGTGTAGCCAATCTGGTCACATATGAAGATTTCTAGAGGATGTTAAGAAAACAAGAGTCTTTGCCCAAATATACATTAAGGACATAGAGGAAATAATTAGTATTTATTGAATACTCAACATGCACCAGGTTCTTTTCAATGATTTATACATATTATTTAATTTCTCCTCATCATAACTCTGTGAATTTGACTAAAATTCTGACTACTCCTGGGGAAACGAAGATTCAGAAAATCAATATGGGTCACATGAGTAACAAGGGACAGAACCAAGGTCTCAATTAAAATCAAATGCACCTTTAAATGTCTTTAGATATTTAGTCTACTCAGTAGATAATTACATTTGATGACTTTTTTCCAGGTTCTCAGGAATGATGTGTAAAAAAATAATTCTTTCTCCTAAATACTAACATAACAAAAATGCCTTCTAAATCATGTTAATTATGATTAATATCACATCTGAGTCTAATTCAGCATTTCATATAAAGCAAAAATGAGTATTACTTTTGTCAAATGGGAGTTCAGTGTAGCATGGCAGTCTTGAGCTACGATAACTCTGTTTTTATCCCTAGAGAGAATCTTGTAAACATTGAAATAAACTATAGTGATTTGAACTACAAGATAACCCAGCAGCAAAAAGCTGTCAGTGTGTCTGAGTTACTTGGTAAGTGTTATTCAGTTGTTCCTCAATTTTTTTGAAATTTTTCATTTGCTTTCTTTTCTCTTTCATACTTATGGTTCAGCTTATCAATGGAGGAAAAAGAATCAGTAGTACTTGTCATCGGCTACTATTTAGATCTGACATTTTCCAACTCTCTAGAAAACACCACTGTAAGCAAACCTCACATGGACTTGGACAAAGACAGGGCTGGTGTTGATCGTTACATAATCACACTCACATCAGGCTTTCCCTCTTCATCCAAGGACATTGTAGCAAGTTTCAGCGATCCTGCATCTGGGCAGGACATCAGCCACCTCATATTCTGCACAGAGCTCGGCCCCAGAGTGGGTGAAAAGAACTCAAGGAAGCAAAATTAGGTATTTAGTTTACAGTCCCTGTCTGCTCATTGGCCTTCATCACACTGTCCTTAACAAGCATAAGTGCTGGTGTCCTAGATCTCACTACATCTTAGAGGAGGCTGCATGAGGGACAGAAGACCCTGAAGTCAGGCAGAGTGACAGCAGTGAGACGCAGCAGCTGAGACCTTGAATAGGGAGGAGGTAGAGAAATTCCCCAAAGCTCCTGCAGAAGCCTATCCTACATTATCACACTTACCACACTTTTCAAAAATAGCACGATCCTGAGAATGGCCCATGGCAATAGGAGAATGATTAATAATGTAACCTATTTTTTAAAGGACTGCTGGAGTAGTCAAATTCAGAGACAGAAAGTAGAATAGTGGTTGCCAGGGGCTGGGAGGAGGAGGGAATGGGGAGTTAGTGCTCACTGCATGCAGAGTTTCAGTTGGGGAAGATGAAAAAGTTCTGGAAATGGGTGAAGGTAATGGTTGCATAACAATGTGAATTACTCTGCACCATAGAACCATACACCCGAAGAATTGTTTAAAATGTTAAATTTTATGTCATGAATATTTTACCATAACAAAAAGCACAAGTAATAAAAATACAGACTTTTAAAACATCCTAAAAATGGGGCAATGCCTATGGCTCAGTGGGTAGGGCACCAGCCCCACATACCGAAGGTGGCGGGTTCGAACCCGGCCCAGGCCAAACTGCAACAAAAAGTAGCTGGGCATTGTGATGGGCGCCTGTAGTCCCAGCTGCTCGGGAGGCTCAAGCAAGAAAATCGTCTAAGCCAGGAGTTGGAGGTTGCTGTGAGCTGTGACACTATGGCTTTCTACCAAGGGCGATAAAGTGAGACTCTGTTTCTAAGAAGGCAATGCTATATTAAAATAGTTTTTGTTAAATTAAATATTATAAATACCTAAAAAGAACTAATTCTTTCAGACACTCAAAGTCATAACTTGCTTGGAAATTAATTTTCTGGAAAACACTGTCATCCAGTAATGCCATCTGGATGGCATTTCTGCTCCTTACTTAACACACGGACATGAATTTTTAATCATCTAGGCTCTTTTATGAATTTGCCAAGCTTTTACATCCTCCAAAGTCTTTGAGTTGTATTTTTGGAAACAGATTTCATGTTTGTTTTTTCACTATGATTTTTCAGATGATTTGTATGACTACTACTATAAGATATTGCTAACTGCCATAAGCTCATTTATACCAGATTTTAAAAGAATACCTGTAACCCACCTTCATATCATATCTGTTACGATTAACTTATTAGCTTCAAATAATTTAACTGTCTAATAATGTTTCATCTGCTATTTAGGAAAAAAGAATGACATTCAATTTTTTATTATTTTGTTACAGCAGATGTCGGCGGTCAGCTGGGGCTATTTTGCGGGGCCAGTATCATTACAATTATAGAAATTATTGAATATATATTCACCAACTTCTGCTGGATATGCATTTTCTTTTTGCTGAAGATACCTGACATGACACAGTGGTCTCCCCCACCTCAAAATCATCTGGGAAATAAAAACCAAATAGAGGAATGCTAATGTTCACATAGAATAAAAGTGGTTACTTTTCTCTTCTCGATACCTGTAGATTTGTTACCAGTAATTCATTGTTATGTAACTTTATGCGGTTGTTTGGGGGTTCAATAAACCCCCTGAGGCCATCTATCTCTTGAGACATGTCTTTTTGTCTATTTGTTCTTTTGTGTCTGTCTGCATATTTTTTTTATACAGGCTGGCCATAAAGTTCCTGTGTAGTTTAAAATAGTGTGCAATTTGAAACTGCATACGAATGTTATGGACAACCTATATATAAAAGAAATAGGAGAAATAGGCACCATTTCTACACTTCCATATTTCCAGTACCTAGAATAGCAGAGATTATGCACCAGACATTTCATACATTTATTTTCAATGGGTAAATATTTGTCTGATGGAAAAAGGACATTCTTCATGAATAAATATTTAAAGTATACCAGATCAATAAGCTATATAGGAGGAGAAAAAGCAGTGTGTATTATAAAGATTTTTTAAGAACTTTTGTTTTGACTAAGATTCAACTTTTTTTTCTTTTACATGAAGTGTTCCATTGCAAATTACCTTTGGAGGGGGAAAAAATCTATATTTCCTAAACAGGTGTAGATTTAGAATCAATCTAATTGAAAATAAAGTGAAATCCGTAGTTTACTGACAGTACATGGCATCGTGTCATGTTTTCCTAAGTACTGCTATTGACTTACTTAATGTAAAGAGAAAATTCAAGACTTTCAGTGTCCTCCTGCTCCTCAGGCTACAGATCTGCTTCCAACTGCTCTGAACATTCAATCAATAGTGAATAGTTCAGAAGGCTTCTCAAGCATACTCAAGAAATCATAAGCAAGTTGAAGATTTTTAACCGCTAATTCAGTCTCTGTAGTACCGTATCTTTTTCCAGACCTCATAAAAATAAGTTGAGAAACTGTTGAAATGTTTTTAAGCTTGACGATAAGTGAGTGCTAGTGCACCAGGAATGGGGCCAACGCAATCTGCTGGTAGTCAAGTTGGAAATGTATCTTGCGACTCAGAAATCCCTATCACGGGTAAATCCTGCAGAGAAATTCTCCCACAGAGACGTGGCATACAGCTTCTCACTTCCTATTTTGCAATCCTACTTATCCAAATATCCATCCTAAACTAAACCAAGGAGATGTTACTCCTCCCTGTTTTTTTCAACGTATTGAAAACGCTTAAAACAATTTTATATTTTTAGTGATTCATAGAAGAACTCTGCAAATTTTTTAGGTGTCTCACATAAAATGCAATTGAAAGAACTCTCCTATTTGGGGGGCTGGATGAAGCTTGCATTGTAAGAAATACTGTGTTTTATTAATGTGCCTTCCAATATTCCCATGTTAGGAAAATGACAGCTATAAATTGACCCTTGAGTAATGCAGGAATTACTGCAATATAGAAACTTTCAGCTGAAAATGTATATTACTATTGATTTATCAATAGCCTACTGTTAACTGGAGTTCTTACCTATAACATAGTCAATTAGCACATATTTCATCTGTTGTATGTCTTATATACTATTCTTAAAGTAAACTAGAGAAAAGAAAATGTAAGACAATCATAAGAAACTGAAAATATATTTGCTATTTATTAAGTTGAGTGGATCATCATAAACGACTTCATCCTTGTCATCTTCACCCTGAGCAGGCTGAGGAGGAGAAGGCAAAGGAGGGCTTGGTCTTGCTGTCCGAGGGGTGGCAAAGGCAGAAGAAAATATCAATGTATGTGGACCTGAATAATTCAAACCCATGTTGTTCAAAACTCAACTGTATTTTGTTTGAACTAAGTGAAATAGGATTGACATCATGGAAAAGCTAAATAGCTAAGAATGGAGATTCTTAAAATTTAATACTGCCTTAAGGATTTGTAAAAACAAATCGTGTATCAGTTTTGATACACAACATACCAAAATGAGTTTAGACACTTAACAGCCTATCTTAGTATATCCCCCTACCACCCTCAAACTGGAATCAAAACACTCTGCTACAAGTAGGAAGGGTGTGCTCCAGGCATGAGTGTCTGAGCTAAAGGAGCACTTTATCAGAACAGGAGAGATAGTGGAGGAGGAACACGTGAAAGGTGTCTGGGATATAGGCATGAGGATTAAGGTAGAGGATGATACTTTCACACATTGGCTTTCTCACCTTACAAAGATCCTTCCTATTTCACTGAATCCAGCTGCACCAGATTTGGGACTATACTTGTGCATTCTGCATCCAGGGAAGAATTGCCATGCAAACATCAGGTACAGTTATCCTGAACAATAAGACCGGTCACACACCTCCAAGGTCTCCACGACCAGCTGCAGAGACCACAGTCCTGAGGGCTCCACTGCTGCCTTTCATGACCATGCACATGACCAGTGCAGTGTTCTCAGCGCCTGAGCAGCTGTTCCTGGGAGTTATCAGAATATTTGTGCCTTGGCATGGATTCCTCATTGCTGAGAGCATGTACCCCTTCTCTAAACACTGATCTTGTCACTTCTCCTTGGATATTTTCTCTTATTTCTCATTTTCTCTCATTTCCCACTGCCACCATACAAACCGTGCCTTCCTGCCTGGAATTTGACAACCATCACTCAGAACTCTACAACACCTGACAATAATTCAGAAAAATCTCTTTTACATTTCTGGGAGACTCTCTTATAAGCCTTAGAAAGAACCCCTTCACCCACTTTCAAAGATTCCCATGATGAGCAGAAGCTCATATAAGATGAAAACCCTAGTGACGGTGGCAGGGTGTGTAAATCTGAGTCTGGCGGCCTTCAGGAGGCTGCCTTCCTCACTAGGAGTCCTACACCCTTAGCAGACGCCTCCATAGAAGGATACAGTCAAGAACCTTTCCCTACTTTGACAGCCCATCAGCATTTGCTATTAGAGTTAACCAATCTCACAATGTAAAATCTCTGAGACCAATCTGTTTTCAGGCAGAAGAACACAAGCCTTTTTGTACATACAGGGGCCACATTGGTACTGAGTTGTCCCTCCTATCACACACCTTATGGGTTCTCCTGTTCTAGCCTTCCTGATCGCTATTTGTGACCCACATCTAGTTTGGACATGTTCCCTTTTTCTAGTCCTCCAAACCCAGTGTCCTAATGTTTATAGCCAATTATCCCCTCGCCATGGCTTCTTCACACACCTTGCTAGTTTGCCTGAAACCTGGTCACCGACACACAATTATTTGATGTTCAAACATTCACCAAACACTCACTGTTTGTCTACTCTTTGCTTCCTTGTGGTGTGAGAGGCATCAGAGCACGCTGGCTGGAGGGAAGAGCTCTGGAGTCCCGTTGCCCAGGTGCGGGCACTGGCTCTACCACTCGCTGTCTGACGTCTGGTGAGTTTGAAGTGCTTCACTTGCCTCACGAGGAAAATGGAGGTGACAATAAGAGTATTAACTCCATGGATTGCTACAAGGGTTAAAAACACTAAAAATGTTCCAAACAATGTTGACACAGAGTCTTGTGGACTGTCACATTGCTGTCCCCTGCTTGCCTGCTGAGTTGTGACCCTGAGGGGCAGTTAGGACGCTGGTCACCACTTGTCCCAAAGCCTCAGGCCTGCTAAGTTCTATTATTAATTACAATGCAATAAAATACCACAGTATACGTTTCAAAGGGGATTTTTATATTATAGTGTACCCCTGTTTTTAAAAGGGCTTTACATGTCAAGAAATGCAATGTGCTGTATTCAATGAGTTTTGAATTTCTAATGAATCAGAAACAACTTTCAGTAAATTCAGAGAATGGCGTGTGCTCAAGGAGGGTAGGGATATTTGCTCCTCTTAAGCTCTGAAGAGTTCCTATAATTCTGGGCCCAAGTTAAGAAAAAATAACTTCTGTGTAAATGAATGTGCAAATCTTCTGATGGTTCTCTTTTGCATAGTTCTCTTTCAGTACATACTTTGGTAACATTTCTGTCAAATGCAGAAAAGAAGAGGTTGGGCTGACAGGGAAGAAGAACCTTCAACAGGAATACAAATGAAGAAAAGAAATTTAAAAATATAATGTGGGTGGGAACTGAAAGATAAACTAGATCTTTACAAAGACCCTTAACTTTGTCCAAAAATAATAGGTCCTACTTACTGCTTTATAATTGCTTCTCATTAAAAAATTACAAAAGAACTGTCAAGTGAAAATGTAAGATCCTTTATCATCTCCAAATATTAAGTTGCTAATGTTAGAAACTTAGATGAAAAGGTCCAATTCTCTTTCCTAAACACTTTCCTACATATCTCTCATATAGGACTCTTCTTACCACCCCTTATACTGTGTTATAATACATGGAGTGTTCAAGTTCAAAGGAAATGCTGTATTCAGAACTATAAGTAAGAAATCAAAATAAAAAGTCACAACAGGCAATCAATGCCCACTTTTGTTCTTTATCAATGTCCACTTTCACGTTCAACTATTCAGCTATCTTTTTGGTTTTCTTTTCATAAACAAGATTGCCTCAGTTTGATGGCAAGGAAGAAACTAAGAAACAAAATTAGTTTTATGTGAAAGATTCCATTAGCAGCCTGTCTATCTAGACCCACATGGTCCAATGTGACAGCTGCTAGCTTTATGTAACTACTGAGCACTGGCAATGTGGCTGGTCCGAATTTGGATAGGCTGCAAACATAAAATACACCCCAGATTTCAAAGGCTTGGCATAAAATAAAGAATTTAAAACATTTAATTAAACATTTTAAATGAATGACATGTTGAAACGATATTTTGTTTATACTGGGTTAAATAAAATCTGTTATTAAAATCAATTTCACTGATTTCATTTTACTTTTTGAAGTGTGGCTACTAGCAATTTATTTTTTCTTTTTTTGAGACAGAGTCTCACTTATCCTCCTTAGTAGAATGCCAGGGTGTCATAGCTCACAGCCACTTCAAACTCTTGGACTCAAGTGATTCTTTTGCCTCGGCCTCCCAAGTAGCTGAGACTATAGGTACCTGCCACAATGCCCAGATATTTCTAGAGATGAGGTCTCACTCTGGCTGAGGTTGGTCTCGAACCTGTGATGTTAGGCAATCCACCCGCCTCAGCCTCCCAAGTGCTGGGATTACAGACATGAGCCACCATGCCCAGCCACTACTAGCAATTTTTAATTTTAAAAATTTACACATCATTTATGACTTACATTTTTATCTCTCATTTATATTTCTGTGAGACATGCCAATAGTGTTCTAGAAAAACTTTAAAAATATTGTGCTTTGGAGGAAAACATAGTTATACTAATATACTGCATATTGAGGAATTACAACCACACATTATTTAATATTCTTTTTTATACTTATAAATATCAGCATATAAAAATCATTCAACAGGTGCCCCAAACATCTTTGCACACACAAACTTGCACCCTGAAAAAGTTTTTCAGGATCAGACACATTTAACTCCAAAATCCTTCTATCTTTAACTCTTTAAGCTATTGGCTTCTATGGACAGGCCATTAGGCTTTCCTCTCAGATTCTGAATTTGAAACCTATATATCTCCTGAGACTTTGTGGGCTTTGCCCTCACCTTGTCTCAGATAGCAGGACCCAAATGCCTCATGAACTGCCAAGCCCACCCCCATTCAGAATACCAGTTGCTGGGAGCAGAGCACATAGTAGCTAGTTTTGCCTGTGCCCTACATTGTAATAATTTTAATGCACACACAAAAAAATGAACAAAATATCTTCACTTATGTTATTTGCATTAATGTGTTCATAAATGTATTCAATTCACAAAAGCAAGGGTAGGTGCAGTGGTTATCTGGAACTTTATGATTTCTGTGTATATGCAAATTATAAGGAAATTTATTCATGTGATCTAGAAAACCACAAAAGTGTTAGTATTTACAGATTTTTTTACAAGTGTTTTATTAATACTTCCCTCTTATGTAACTCTTTCCTCCCTAATGATCTAAAACTGCTTAGTAAGCAATGGTGGTCACCACTTTACAAAGCGGGCAATAAATTCCATTAATAATAAAAACAAATCTAACTTGTACGTGACACTCACTGACACTTCCTATCTTAAATTTTGAAGAGGCCATTTTTCTATTCAAAGGTATGAGTGTGAGATTTGGTTGCTTGAGCCCTGTTTGGAAAAGATTGTAACATAGTAACTCTATGAATTGGAAGACAGTAATTGAAATACAGACATATTTTCTTCCTTCATTTTCAGGTAATCAGAAATGTAACTCTTTATTAAATAATTTAAATTTAGCTAACATAACCAAATATTACAGGGTGCATTTTTAATAGAAATGCATACATTGATACTCATATACTAATCAGGATCTAATCATTTGATTTTAGCTTAGAATCCAAAGTCTTCACTGTTCTTTAGATGTTACCTTTAAAATTCCTATGTCAATCTACTTAATATTTCTAAACTGTTAAAAGTTAGCATCGTCAAAAGTTTAGATTGTAGGCTTGGCACTTGTGGCTCAAGTGGCTAAGGCACCAGCCACATACACCTAAGGTGGTGGGTTCAAATCCAGTCTAGGCCCGCCAAACAACAATGACAGCTGCAACCAAAAATAGCCAGGTGTTGTGGCGGGCGCCTGTGGTCCCAGCTACTTGGGGTGGAGGCAGAAGACTCGCTTGAGCCCAGGAGTTAGAGGTTGTTGTGAGCTGTGATGCCATAGCACTCTACCCAGGGGACAGCTTGAGGCTGTCTCAAAAAAATAAATAAATAAATAAATAAAGTTTAGATTGTATTCTCAAAAAGGCCAGGACAAAATCACAACACAAATGTGTTGGATTTCTACCAAAGAAATGATGGAGTTTTGAAGCAGTAATTAACAGTGGATATCATCTCCTTACACTCCTTACATACAGATTGGGAAACTGAGTTCTAAGAAGTGGCTTCTGAAGGCCACAGTGTTCCCTTCTAAGAACTGGACTCAAGCTCTTTATACTCTATCTGGTTTTCTGTTTTATCAATTGTTTTGCTAATCTACACTACATTTCTCCTCTACAATATGAAAAAAGTAGTAAGAAAAAAAATCACAAATGCATTTTTTCAATCATGTAAAATAAGGATTTTCCCAATTTCATCCCTAGTACTTATTTGTACTCAACAACTTTTAACATGAGCTTGATGCGACTTAGTTTGCTTATAGTAATACAAAAATTTCTTGTTTTGGCAAATTTATGCTACTTCTTACAGAAGTAGCAGGAACAATTTGCATGAAATTTCTGAACAAGATAGGTGTGAACAGATTACACAACAATGTTATATACAAACAATGGTCAGAAGGGTATATTTTTATGACAGTCCTTTGAATCAGAGAGAGTGTAGAAGAAATGAATTCAAGATTGCATACAGGAAGTGGCAATCTGTTGGGAGCCATAATGGTGAACTCTCTGATGAGAGAACCTGTGTCCAACCCTGTTCTTTTCCAGACATCAGTTCCAAACAGTATTCTCTGCTGCCCTCTACTTGTGACAGCCAGCAAAAAGGAAAAAAAGAAAAAAAAAAAAACATAAAACAAACTAGAGGGAAACAAACAAGAAATTATTTTTCTCCCTCACTGGCAAAGAAAATAATAGAACATATGATTTAGTAAATCAATCATAGATTTAAACCAAATGCAATAATGAATTAGCATGAAATATGTCTATTTCAATAGGTTTCTAAACATTTAAAGACATGTACATAGCTCTTCAATTCAAACTGACAAACTGAAATCTTTTCATATTTGGCTATAAGTTTTTGGTGGTTTTCACTGGGTTCATTCAAGATACAGCAAAGTTAAAATGTGTTCACTGGTTTTTCTTGTTTATTCATGACACGTCTCCACCATGATTTAGTTTTAACAATAATTCACACATTTGCATTCTGTAGATTATTGTTCTAGTTTTTTGAAAAGGAAAGCCAAAGTTATGCTCCTGTGATTTCTTTCTAGTTTGTCTACCAACAACTTTACCAACTGATTATTATGATCCCCATTTTTATAATGAAAGAAGCATGGAACAAACAGCTTAAGTGGCTTTACCAACATCAACAACCGGCTTTAGCGGCTGTTTGGAAATTTGAACTAGATTGGCCCAACCTAAAAAAAAGAAAAAAAATCTATTTTCTCTACCTATATTAATGCTACCAAGAAAGAAAGGAAAAATTTTTTTTAAAAAGCTTCATTCAAAAAAAAAAAAAAAAAAAACCAGAAAAGAAAAAGAAAAGAATAGTCATTCTTCTTTTAAATATATTCACAAGAATTTCAAACCCATGTCTAAGGTTATTCTTACTTCCTTTCCCCTAAGCTGTTACCCTTCTGTATCTCCCATCCTGGTGAGTGGAACTATCATAACGGTTCTCAACCTGTGGGTCACAACCCCTTTGTAACAATGAAAATACATCCTGCATATCAGATATTTACATTACAATTCATAACCGTAGCAAAATTACAGTTATGAAGTAGCAACAAAAATAATTTTGTGGTTGGGGGTCACCACAACGTGAGGAACCGTATTAAAGGGTTGTGGCATTAGGAGACATTAGGATGGTTGAGAACCACTGAACTATCATCTATACATTAACCAAGCCAGAAGATTTCTCCTTGGCTCTTACATTCACCTCAACCTACCCTTAGGCTCAAGTTACTATTCACTTTTAATAGTGAGTTGCGATCACTCTTCAATTGGTCATCACCTTGAAGCAGTCCTGATCAGGCACGCTGGCTCGCACCTGTAATGCTAGTGCTCCAGGAGGGTGAGGAAGGTGGATTGCTTGATCTCTGGAGTTCAAGACCAGCCTGAGCAGAGTGACACTCTGTCTCTATTAAAAGTAGAAAAATTAGCCAGGTGTTGTGGCAGGCGCCAGTATCCCAGCTACTTGGGAGGCTGAGGCAGGAGGATTTCTTGAGTCCAGGAGTTAGAGGTTGCTATGAGCTAGGGTGAGGCAATAGCACTCTAGTCTGGGCAACAGAGTGAAACTCTATCGCAAATAAAATAAAGTATCCCATGCCCAAAGTACAATAGCCCTCTAATTCTGCTGCCATGAAAGCTCTTTCCCTCTAAATCAGCCCCAATGACAGCATGATTTCCTTCAAGCATGAATTTAATAAAGGCATTTCTCTAACTTTTTTCCTTCTCTTTCCTCCAATCTCCTTTATTTATTATTCCTCATTCCCTTCAAATCTGGTTTCTAGCCCTCTGACCTTAAGAGACTACTCCCTCCATTCCTTCACTCCACAAATATTTATCCAGGGCCTTCTTTACGGAAGGTTGAGGGAGAGAGTCAGGAAAGGCTCTAATGAGAGGACAACGAGCTGTGTCTTAAAAAGAAATCAGAGTTTGCAGCAGAGTGTGGGTAGGGGACACTCCTGACCAGGATAAATTATGCAGTTACAAAGGTAGCCACTAGTCAATGAAGCTAATAAAAGTGACGATTTTTCTACACTTTGTTGAGGTTTATAGACAATGAATAGCATTTACATGATTTTAGTCAGGAAAGAAATTTGGATTTGTGGAAGTTCACTGCGGCAGGAGTTTTGAGAGTGTGGAGTGGAAGTTTAAAGAAAGGAAGGAGCCAGAATTCAAAGGATGATCTTGCACTGGTCAGGGGAGAGCTGATGAGTGCTTGAACTGGGAGAGTCTGGGCAGAATAAAGCAGACTAAAAAGAACACTCAAGACATAGAAATGACAATGTAAGGTCTTTAACAGCTGAGATACTTTGTTCTTTGATACATGGCAAACACCCAGAGTGAGGCCTGCCACAAGATGCAGGCTTCTGGGAAGACAGTACTGGCAGTATAAATTTTGTCTTCCTGAATCTTCCCTAAAAGAAAAAAAAAAGAGGCAGAAGAACTATTCCCATTCCCCCCTCCAAGTTATTTATTTTCCTTACATGTTGTTGCTGTAGCTACAATATATTTCATCTACATGAATATCACATATTTTCATTACATATATTCATGTGTCTTACCCTTAAAAGGTTCAGAACTCTTTAAGTAAGCTGGTGACATTTCATGTTTAACCGTGTTTCCTCCCTTTCATGTCAAGCCTTTTTTTTTCTCTATCACTTTTGGTACTAAAGAAAAATACCATTTAAGAATACGCCTAAGAGAGGGTGGTGCCTGTGGCTCAACGGCATAGGGGTGACGGCCCCATATGCCAGAGGTGGTGGGTTCAAACCCAGCCCCGGCAAAAAACTGCAAAAGAAAAACAAAAAAAGAATACACCTCAGAGAAACCCTTCAACATTTCTATTGGTAACAAATCAAAACTAATTTATGAAAATGGTATTAATAAAATTGCAAATAATACTGTTAATATTTTTATTGAAATAAAAGCTGTATAGAGACACATGGAAAAATAATTTATTGCCAATTCTTTTACACATTAACATGGAACATTTATACATATATTGAAGTGCTGATAGGGAAAATTCAACTTAAAGTCAAACAGTTTTACACAAAAGTAGTTGCGCTCTCTTTTATAAAGATATATATTAATAAATTATCAGATACCCTTCAGAACAAAGGCCAATAATTCTAATACTAACTCAAGGTTGAAATTAAACTAATTCTTCTGAACATGATGTCCTGGATATAACCACATTCTTCTAAGCTAAGAAAAGAAAGCCCATTCCTGGAAATAAAAGGCCAGAATGTTTCAAACAGAAGTATCCCACCAGTGTGTTTTCAGCTTTATTCTTGGATATGGCCCTAACACTTAGCACAGGCTGATGGGACAGCTCAGTGGGAAAGAACACAGCTTTGTGTAACAGCTGCATGTGGTTAATGAGATTTAATACAAGGGATACAATAAAAATGAGACCGTTTCAGAAGATGTATAACTGCCACATGATTTGAATGAGCAACCAAATACTTTAACAACAGAAATGTGTACTCTATATGTCCAAAGGGAAATTAGCATACTTCAAAATAGTCACAACTTTCATGGCACTGGACATTAATTTTATTTCGGGAGTCTGAAAATAAATTGCCTTTTCCCCCTACAACTTAGGATTTATTCCTCTAGAAAATGATTTCTACAATGATATACATCCACGTGATAAAAACTTTGTTACATATAATATTCGCTAAAATATATATATACACATATATATGGAGCACTGAACAGATTTGGTAAACCATGATATATATACACATGGCCAAATACTGTTCAGTTTCGTTTAATTAAATTCAACAAAGAGTTACTGGGAGCCTACTACTTGCGGATGACCACGTTGGGTAGTGCTTGTAGTAGATTTGAAGATACACAAAGCTCACATCCTCCACATCAAAAGGCAAACGTTAGCTAATATACTAAAACCTTAAAAATCATCATAAGCAGAGCTAAAGTTGAATAATGAATAGCAAGAAATATGGCTAGGAAACAGGCCTGGGATAATCGACAGGAACAAAGGGAATGTCTCCAGAGGGAAGAATTTCTCCAGGCCTTGGGGTGTTAGGAGATCGCTGGACCTGCAGTCTTCTTCATCCCAAGATCCCAAATTTAGTTATCATCTTGCTTTATTTCCTTAACAAAGTGGAAGAAATAGGGGATTGGTATGGAATGATAATAAAGCTTCTTATAATATCCCCAAATACATTTTTTCTGTTTGTAAGAGCGTGGTCTGCATTCGCATCCGCAGTTTCCATAAATCATTCCCACCACAATTCTGGGAAAAACAGAGCCACCCAGCTATGATGACCAACACTTGAGGTAGAGTTTGGTTTATCCCAAGAACATCAGTAAGCATACCGACCACAGAGGTAAATTATTTACAATAGAACCAGCTAAAAGGAAATAAATATTTAAAAACTTGGCATTCCACTCCCTTTAGGAATTCTTATATCTAAAAGCACATTTAGGGAATGTGCATATATACACAAAAAGAAATAGAATCATGTAGTCTCTCACTCCCTTTGAAGAACCAGTACATCAATAGAGGAGCAAGGTATCAAGCTTGCTTCTGGTGCAGCACATCACAAGTAGGAAAAGGCCTGGTATGATGTGGTGTGACCTTCACACTGGGAGTGGCATGATTCCAGACTGGACATGCTGGTGTTCAGAGGTCCATTCTAGCACATGGGTTCTGGCTGGAATGCAACCAAAGTACCAGCAAGAACCTAAGGCTCCCCTAAGAAATTAATTATACTCTGAAAAATTATGAATCACTCATCTCTCCAGGAGATTCACACAAGGGACTAAGTCACTAGGATTTCCAAAACTCCCCAACCCTCCACAGAGAGATATCTTGCCCATTAGAAGGATCTTAAATTTCAGGGTTGAGAGCCTTCCTGTGAACTGCAGCCTTCTGGCCACCATGGTGATCTCAGAACTAGCTTAGGGACCGAGGACAGGGGCTCCTGGGAGTCCCCTCAAAGCTCACGTAACCTTAGTCGTGTCTGAGACAGATTACAGGGGAAGAACAAAAAAAACCCAGGCTGCCCATTCTAGTGCTTCGGTATTAATTTTGCCAGAGGACAAAAGCCGGTAACCATAAAGTATCCCCTAAAAAAGTGTTTATTGTTTAAACCGGCTCATTAATGTTTCAGTTATTTCCGCTGCTTTATTTAAAAGTTAATTTCTGTAAGCAAGAATTCTTTTCAAATGAAACATATTTTGAGTGATTATGATTTAGTTGCCCATATTTATACTCTGTTTTAAAAATGAGAATTACACTCTGATTAGTCATACCTCTGTTCCTGTATTTTTTCTGGACAGAAACCAAACTTGCATTGGTTCTTTTTTGCCCTTCATGGACACTGGGCCTCTGTGCTCCAAATGGAACTGTGGATCTGAATTTTCTGGAGACATAAGACATCTGAAAAATAAGGAGGTTAAGGAGAGAACTATGTGAAGGTTGTGTGAAGACGGTGACATGTATTCAAGTTTAAAGCCGAGATAGCAAGAGCACATGTGAAGTTATTTTGAAAGGTAACTCGAGGTTTTCGTAACAATGATCATATCAAGAATTCCTAGGATGGGTGTGAAATAATTCAAAATGGAAATGACAAAAACTTCTTAAAAAATAATCCTAAGTGGGAAAAAAAAGAGTGGAAGGGGTAACCGTTTAAAGGCAACAAAAATCACCTTGCAATCTTTGCAAAGATATATTTGTTTGCAAATCAGTAAAGATCAAGACATTTCATCTTACCTGTAGGTATATTCAGACACGTTTATTTTTCCCTTTTCTCCTGTGGTTTCTGTTCTGCTCGTGAGGTTGACAGTATTTCCAAAAAGACAGTATCGAGGCATCCGCTGTCCTATGACACCTGTGACAACCTCGCCTGTGTGTATCCCGATTGTTATCTGTAGAAATCAAAGCTTTGCTTCAATAACTTTCATTAACGCATGAATATTTCCTTACTTTGTATTACAGAATGATCTGGAACCATCACATAAAATCATAAGAATTTTCTGTAAGAACTGCATGCATGTTACAGACCACTTCAAAAACCTTCACAAAATCTCTGTCTCCCAAGAGAGACATTTGAAGTCTGAATATTTCAAGGGTGTGAATCTGACACTTAACATGAGACGCAGAAAACAGATTTTATAAAATAAACGAGGGTGGAGTCTCCGTGTGTGACACGTTTTGTGGGGCAAGACATAATTATAAGAGGGACTGTACCTAACAAATACAATCAGTGTGACCTGGTTTCTTGTACCCTCCATGAGTCCCAAACAATTAAAAAAAAAAAAAAGAAACTCTTTTCTCCAAACTTAAAAAAAAAAAAACAACAAAAAACAGAAAAAGCAAGAGATTTTATATCATTGTCATAACTTTCGATACATGGAAGAAACTAGATAATTTCAGACTGGTACACAAATTTCCCATGTCTATGAAAAAATATAATGCAACGGGCTCAATAAAATTGTATAGTCTTAGTTTTCAAAGTGCTTTTCTTTGTACATACTGATGATTTTCTGCTCAAGAATTTGAATCCACTGTCCACAAGGTTGATTACTACTATTACTACAATTATAACATTACTGATGTACTAACCTGAACAGATTCACCATCTACTTGGACCTGGCCAGCAATTTCCATCATGTCCAAGGCCAGGTGGCAGATGGATCGTGCATGGTGAATGCAAGGCTCTGGTAAACCACTCACTGTCATATATTTGTCGCCAACAGTCTCCACCTAACATAGTACATATATTTAGATGTTCTTAGTTAGCATAAAAAGGACTTTTCATTTGCTACCTTAATCTAAAAAAATTACATTCCCAGCGCTATCCTCAACTTTAAACTCCCCTCCCCCTTCATTCTCTTAACATTCTACTCCAACAAAAGAAAACCTTGTAGTTATGTATAATTTATACACATGGCACTTGGGGTTTTTGACTATAGACAGGTACAGACGCTGAGTTGTTTTTTTCCTCTAGCAAGCAAGGAGTTTCTCACCTCAGAGTCCCAACAATTCAGTAGAGTAATTTTTTTTTTACCTTATTTGCCCTTAAAACAGTGATGGTTTCATGGTACAAGAGCCATGACTTGAGTTCAGTGATTTATCCTGGTCATGAACCATTTATTTTTATGACGTGCTCACCAAGTGCGGCACTGTACCTCAGAAAATGACTATAAAATAAATAGTCCTCGTGGAATTATATTATCCCAGATGTCTAGGGATGGTTTAGTTACCATTCTTGCCTTTATGAAGCAATATTCCACTGACTTCATTTTTCCAATATTATATTTGTTTCTAATTGAAACAAAGGGCAGAAATGCCTTCTAAATGTTTATCTCTGAGTTGATGCTATCTAAACGCAAAATCTCAGCCCCCAGGACTCTTCTCGTGCCCTAGGACTTCTTCACTGTGCAAAGCATTTATGTATTTCAGTAAAAATGTCTCTTGCGGAGCGCTAAAATAAATGCCATGTTTATAGCAAATGTGATGAACAGCCAGCACAGATTTGTTAGCCTAAGTGCAAATAAGCTGCTAAACATCTCATTTTAACCAGGGGATCACCCACTCCACGAAGCATGCATTTCGGTTACAAGGAAGAGAAAGTTTCATAGCAAGAGGCACGTTTTGAAGACAATGGTGAACACTAAATATGTGGGGGCTTACTGTCCCAGGGGGCTACAGAGCGAGGGTCAGAGCGGTGACAGCAGTGCCTCTGGTGGGACGCTCAGAAACCAGAGTCTGAACAGCACTGTGGTTAGCTCTGGTGAGAACTTGCCTTGTAAACAAAAGGATTTTTCCGAGAGTCAGTCAGTGTGTCGAATCTGGTATAGAGGTCGTTGAGAAGGTTGACAATCTTCATGGCCCCCTCTCCGGACGCGTGCTTGCTACAGAAAGCGTTGAAGCCCACGATGCCACTGAAGAGGATGGTCACGTTGTCATACCTCTTGGCAGGGACCGGACGCTTATGTCGCAACTCATTGGCAACGGAGGGAGGGAGGACAGAATACAGCAATCTGCTCAGCAGAATTAGAAGAATTCCACTGTAAGAAACTCTGGGAACGCCTCTGGTGTTTCTGCTGTCCCTTTCACAAGCCCTGGTACAATGTGTGCTGTAGAGACCTAGATTCTGATAGGACAGTCTCTAAAATTGGTATCAAATATTAGCCACATTTCTAAACAAAGAAGTGATAACAAAATCAAAGTTTTCATTTGCAGTCCTGTACTCCGACCCTGCCCTTATGTTGTTCACAGGATGGAGGTTGTCATTACTAGCACTTAAACACTGTATGAATAGCACAATACCAGGAATACATTTACCTCTCAAAAAGAGGAAATACATTTCAATTGTTTGAAAGTAATAGGAGAATAAGCAGGATTTTCCTCCGGTTTCATTCATGCCTCACTCCTCCATAGAAGAAACTGATAAAATTTCAGGTAGAAGTTGTTCTAGATGGAAAAATACTTTATTTCCTGGCTTGGCACCTGCAAGTTTAAGCGCCTAGGGCCCCAGCCACATACATGGGAGCTAGTGGGTTCGAATCCAGCCTGGGCCCACCAAACAATAATGACAACTGCAACCAAAAAATAGCTGAGCGATGTGGTGGGCATGTAGTCCCAGCTACTTGGGGGGCTGAAGCAAGAGAATCACATAAGCCCAAGACTTTGAGGTTGCTGTGAGCTGTGATGCCATGGCACTCTATCCAGGGTGACAGCTTGGGACTCTGTCTCAAAAAAAACAAACAACTTTCTTTCCATAGGGCAAAGCTGAGATGAGCACGATTGCATCAGGCATCATGCTAAGAAAACAGATCCAGTAAACCGAGAAAGTCAGAGAGGGGGAAACAGAAACCAGACCTATGGGCTCCCGACAGGAAGACTAAGACTCAGAGTAGCAGACGAGGCCGCCTGGACTGTTCCAGTCTAAAGCAAGAGGACATGCCGTGGGAATTTCAGTGTGCAAGCTGGAGCTGCGCTAGCAATGCTGTTACTAGTGGGATTTCTCCAGTTACTCACTTTTGACCTTTAAAAAGAATATTTTATATAATGTTAAAGCTATATTTGAGTATTATGTCTGAACAGAAGGACTATTTAGCTTTAAAGAAAACTAGTAGTAAATAGAAACTATGTCAATGGTTTCTACTTAAATGACCTTAAAAACCAAATATCTATAAAAATCTAATTCTAAGTCTAATTATGAAAAAATTATATAAGAGTTCTTGAAACCCAATAACAGTAAGTAGGATAAACAGTTTCAGAGAGTCAAACCCATCTCCGGGACTCAAAATGAAGGGCTGATTCTATGATAAGTACCTATCTGCTTCTCGTCTCACAGACAAGAGTACACTGTTCCACTCCCAACACCTTCCAAGTTTGGACTCCTGGTCCAGGAAGAGAATATCCTTCCTAAGCTGGCACTTTAGGAAAAAAGTGAATTAGGAGTTTTTTCAGCATAGACTATATAAATATTCTCACACTTTAAGGAGTGCATTCTTCATAGCATTGGCTAGTCGTTTTCCACGAATGTAGATACTAACAAATTGAGTCACAATACAAAAGAATGAAACCGAAGTGGCCTTCTGATATACCAACAGCCAGATCAGGATGTTGAGTAATTCAAACCTACAAAGCCATTTGACTTTGAGCCTTAGTCCCGAGGTCTTACAAGCTCCATAAAATCTATAATTTTTTGTAAATAAAGTTATATCATTTATCAATAATATACATAATTTGAATTATTTCTCAAGAAGTGGGAGAATTTGAGCTACATGACCTCACATAATTTTTCAGATTTGTAAATTGCCTGGATAGGTGAAAATGGGTGCAGTTTAGGCCCAGGAGGAAACTAAAGTGGTGTCAAAGGAACAAAACACAGCTTTCAGCTTCATTATACAAAGGCCAGTATGTGTGAATTAAGAAGCTATGGATAAGAACAGGCGTTGAGGCACCAGCCACATACACCTAAGGTGGCGGGTTTGAATCCAGCCCGGGTCCACCAAACAACAATGACAGCTGCAACCAAAAAATAGTCAGGTGTTGTGGCAGGCGCCTGTGGTCCCAGCTACTTGGGAGACTGAGGTAGGAGACTCGCTTGAGCCCAGGTGTTGGAGGTTGCTGTGAGCTGTGATGCCACAGCACTCTACCCAGGGGGACAGCTTGAGGCTCTGTCTCAAAAAAAAAGAACAGGTGTTCAAAATGGCGTCTCTTTCACCAGGCTATTAATCAAGTTAATGGAGATGTTTACTTGTGTGCACAGCATCTACCCACCAGGCATCAGTGCAAGAGAAATATAGAAAATGATGCTGTCACCAACCTGCTGGGTGTTCAGTTGAAGGAAATATAGTTGAACTTCTGTAACTTCCCTACCCAAGGGACTGTCAAAAACTGGTCAACATACAGAGGTGGTCAACATAAGGAGCAAGGCCTACTGCACTGATATGCAAGTGTGGTGTATGTCCAGTCTATGGAAATTAGGTCAGCTGAAGGAGGCAGTCTGTAGGGAGATGATCAACTCTGGAGGCTCTACTGTAGTTATTATGGGAAGTTTGGCAGATCATTTCCACTCTCCAAAAAGAGAGCTCACTATTTACAAAGATTACAAATGACATCACACAAGAACCTGAAAAAATCTCTTATGAATGCCGGTGATTTAGTGCTTTTAAATTAGTACATGGAAGCAAGGCCAAGTAGTAAAAATGATATGTATTCACTTACATGTGGTACTTAAAAATGAAGTATTATCCCTGAAGTTATTTACCTAATATTTCATAACTTAATCTACCATTCATAGAAATATAAAACTTTTATATTTTGATATCTTTGCTAATGTATGCCATTACAAATGTAATTATCATCATTACAGGTGATGTTACAATCTGTCAGATTGATGTTTTCAAAGCCCTAAAATGATTTGGGGTTCAATAAGAGACTTGAAAAAAAATATGACAGTCAATTCTAAGTTCATTTTTCCAAGTAACCCTTTATACTTGGCCAGCTTCTGATATACTGATGATGGTTAATACATAACTCTTGCATGAATGAATAAATGAATGATAGTTGAGCTTTAATGTTTGAAGTACATTTGAATTTGAATTATTCTCTTGATTTTTAAAGAGAAGCTTTGGTGTATGTATATTTTTCTCAACCTTGGCTTCTAAAAAACAGAAGATATAGCTCCATTATAATTAAGACTGATTTATTTCCTTATGCATACTTTGTTTTTAAAAGCAATGAGGAAGATGTTATCTATTACTCCAGATATATTACAGGTCTCAGGCTTATAAAGGCAATCTCAGGTAGAGTACAGTAACAGTATTTTATAAGTAACAGTCATGGCTCAAGTGTCACATTCTTACGTGTCTGTCTTCTTCTTTTCATCTTCCAGGGCTCTCAGTGTGAGCTGCAGCCGATCTGTGAGGATTTCCAATTCTTGGGTCAGTTTGTATTCCTCTCTGAATTGTTCTCCCAAAAGAACAAGATCACGTGTGGCATCGTGCAGTGGGATGTCACTCAGATACAGCCCTCTCCTTGTCAAATCATCCAGGTTCATCACACTGTCATACAGAGAAAGCAGATAAAATCAGTCCCAACTTGTCTGCATGACAATGCCAGCCCTGATTACTGTCAAGGAGTATGATTCTGCCATGACCTACCATGCAAAGGGTCAGGCTGAAGGAAATAAAATCAGGAAGCATTGAATGAAGAATACAACTTTATTCTCTCAGATATTTAAAAATCTATTTTAAAAAGCGTGAACTTGAGAAGCACTTTTGCTAAGTTGCAGTTTTTTGTGCCATTACCCTAAACTGAAAGATTATGTAGAAAACACATGAAAAGGTCCAAAAATATGGAATTGGCTAACTGTAGGTTAGGTATCCAGACCTAATGGCATAAACACTCCGGAAAATAAAATGGACTATGTGATTTCTTTTGGGTTTATTAACAAAAGTTAAATGGGATTATCTTTGTCGTGGGGAAGTGTATAATAAGGGCTGTAAAATCTACACTTAAAAATATATAAACATGATTGAATAAAATGATATTCAATTACCTTTTTAGCTAAAGATAGGTACTTATATATGATACAATCAATTTAAAAATTATTACCTTGGTGAACACAGAAAAAGTATGCTGTCTGCCTCAGGTAAGTAGATCATTTGACCCTTCAGACGTAAGCAGCTGATCTCAGTACCAGTCAGTTCATCCTCACATTCTAACTTCTCTACATCCAACAGTCCTTCCTTGAAAACACAAGACATAACCGTTAACTAGTATCTTTGTAAATTCTACCTAACAATTATATACTTCGTTATTCACCAAACGGTAAGGGGAGATAGGTACATCAATCGGAACAGCAGAGGGCGCTTCACCAGAGCTTTGCCAGTGGCTACCTAACAACACCGCAGGATTTGAACTCAGAAAGAGAGTAGCTCTTCTACTGTTCACATATTTATTTCAAACTTCTGTGAATCTTGTTTTTTCCCCTGATTTTCCAGTATGTCCACAACATATATTTCCAGACTCTAACAAAGAACAAACCAAGTCTTCCCATTCTCCAACCCCAAATTCACTGGAAGGTAGTCAAGTTCCACAGACAGAAACTCTGTGTAGGTCACACCATGGGAGAGGTGGGAGGAGGATGAACCGTGTACTGTCAGAAAACAAGTTTTGCTGTATCTACCCATCCTCAAAACAAACTATGAGATCTGGGCATTACCTAAATTATCAATGATATAAATATTTTATCACTATTACTCTCCCCTCGCTCCCCCCTCAACAAAAAAAAAGGTCACCAACAAAAATAGACTATTTAAGGGGGAATAAATCAATAGCTTTTGATGAAGTTAAAAAAAAACTTTATTAGTACTGATTTCTAAAATAAGGCATTGTAGCTGTATAGGAAAAAAAATGTTGGTTTTATTGTATGAAAATGGGCTGTCTCAGCAAGACATTCTAAAACTTCTGTTAAGTTTTAACACAAGCTAAGAGAGTTCTACTGCTCCTCAGGCAAAGCAAAATCAATAATGTTGCTTTCAAATAGGTTTTCTTTGAAGTTCTGTTTTTTATCTCTATGTACTTTCTCCATCTCGGGGAATGTGATCATTTTACCTCCCGACTACTTCTAATTTGTGGCATACCTCACTTACATTTAAAGAAATGATATATTGATTACCTTGCTTCTCAGGACAAAAACCGTGTTGATGTGTGAAAGGATTCCGTGGAAACTAATATCGATATGTGGGCGAACCAGAGAGAAGACAGACAGAAGGCTGCAATTCCCAGGCTGGAGCTAACGTGTAGATAAAAAGAAAAGGGCACATAATTAGTTAAAACAGTCGTTATGACTTGATATTAAGTACTTCATTAAACCAGCTCAATTATTTTTAAAAGTAGAAAACTCTATTTTGGGGGGAAACAGCACAACTATGAACTTGAAGCTTGATCTATGCAAATCTATTTCAGTACAAGTAAAAAGCACCTGTAAACACTCATGTACAACTCCAAAGTTAGTAGACGAAAGAAAAGTAAAAAATGCAGGATTTTACCAATGGGTGTAACACTGTCTGCAAGTCAACTACAGGTGCTCACCATCACCCCAACTGCTGCCTTTGGTGTTTTGGGTACTATATACTATGATAATCCCTTTCCCCCCTTAAGTGCTTTTTAAACATCTGTTCTTTTACCTAAAAACATTAATAGTTGATTTTGAAAGCTATTTTCAGATGGTAGATATTCAATGACTATTTACTTGATGAGTGAAAAGCTGTTAGGTACTAGAAAGTTACCCATTTTCTCATCAAAACGAGTATACCATTTCTACCTAAGGTTCCTACTGTTTTCGTAAGTGATTAAAATGGACAAAAATAAACAGTTGTCCCAGGGAGAGTCACAGCATGCTCAGACACAGCCAGAGTTAAACAATTTAATAAACAATGTGCTGCCCATTCTCTCATCATAGTCAAAGGTCAAGTGAATAAGTGGCTGCCTGTAAGCATGGTAATTTTATACCCTTTTATCTTAGGCCCCAAGGAAATGTGCTGTCATTTTACCTGGGGCAGCACTCTGTATATGGCATTGCCACACTGAGTGACCACGAGGTCCCGATCAAATATTATGTGAAAAGGAAAAGCTTTGCAGAAGGTATAGGGGCTGATGCGTGATTCCTGGGTACCATTTTCTTCAAATCTGTCAAGATCTTCATAAAAATCCTCTTCTTTTGACTCTTTTTCTTCAATTAAAAATTGAGTATGATCACATTCTTCATTTCTTTGCTGAATAACCTGGGTAACCAAGGGAGGAACTGACATCAATGGTCTATATTTCAGTTGAAATGAAATACCTAACTAAATATAAGAAACCAGTTGTGAGAATTGTTTTGAGAGGATTAACTGCAAAAATTTAGTACATACGCAAATACTATGCATGTTTACACTAAGAAAAACATTTCTGAACATAGATCTATGAAATTTGAAGACTGAAGAATTATTCACAGTAATAGTGCAAATCTGACATCAGTTCCTGACTATCTCAGATGGCCCCTTTGACAGAATGAATAGAAAAGCATGCCCTCGTCCTGGTGGGCTCCACCTCCTTGGCCAAGGACACTTGTATAGTGAAGAATCTAAAAACCACACGAGGTGGCACTGTGAAGGATAATAAAAATGGTATTGTAAAACTGTAGGAAGTAAAAAGGGTAGAGAGACATATTCAAAAATAAATGTCATATAATTGTTTGATTATCAATTGTCAAGTATACTCAGACATAATTTCAAACTGGGAAAGGACCCAGAAAAAGAAGCATCTCAGAAACTACTAATGGGAAGGCATTTTCATTAATCTTTCTGAAGGATGCATTGATAATATGCAGAAAAATATTTCAAAATTTTATGAATTCTTTGATTTAAATTCAAAATACAGGGATTCGTTCTAAGAAAAATAATCATGATCATGAACAAAGCTCTATAATTTGAAGGAATAACTACATGTCCAAAATATTATATGTATTCACAAATATATTAAAGCATATATTTTTTCTTCTCAGTTTAAGAAATTGCAAGCAGTGCGTCTTCTTACAAAGGAACAACTTTATCTCTACTGCAGCCAGATTCAAACAGGAAAATGGTTGGGGCAACATTTCTGTAGTTACAGCTAAATGAAAACAAAATGTTGCTCATTTTCATTTTTTTCACCACTGTAGCATACTCTGTGATTTAAAAAAACAAATCTCAATAACCACAAATTCTATTGCATATATTCTTACAGATATATTTTTATAGCAAAATTGGGATGTCATTACTATTTTAACCATCACAATAATTTACTACTTTGGTTAAATATTAGTATTCTTATTTATAATTTGAACATTTTGCCCCGTTAAAGTTGCCTTCTCTAAATTGTAGACAAAAAAACAAACAAAAAACCAAAAACAGAGTTACCCTTAAAATTCTTGCCTAATTTTTAAGTTCTTCTCTATTTCTATTTAACTAAAGGAACTGGATTATATGTAGTCAAATGTATAAATTATTATTCTATTCTACTTTTTCTGCTTTGATCAAACTGGCAAAACATATTGCTTTTTGGATTATCATTTTAACTACTTATTGGTATATCACTTCTTGACATGATCTAATATTTATTATACGATTCAAATGGTCTAGTATGGATCTAATATTTATTATATGATTCAACTGGTCTATGTGAACCAGTTAGAACTTCTGCATTTGAGTTAAGAATACCTCTAGAATTAAAACAGTGCCCCTGAAAAAATTAACAATACAAAATATATTTACAAAACGCAAATATTTCAGAGGTTTGTATTGTGGCACTTGAATAAACAAAAGCTTTAAGAGAAGCTATAGAACCTATATATTATATAAAGTAAACAATGTAATTAAATAAAACTTGAATTTCATACTGTTTTCTACCCTATCAATCTCTCATGGCAAAACCAAAATTCCATAGTAACTGCAGTTACCAAGTGTGCCCTAATTTGTCTTTCCTTCTGAAGTTTCTATGCACCTGTTCTTGTTCAGCTTGGCTAAATGAAAAATGAAAAACAAAACCACGTATAAAGCCCCTGATACCCTCTTACTCAGGACAGATGTTGTGTGTATTTGTTGTTAAGAGCAAATACTGGAAAAAAGAGGCATATACTATTTTGATTGAATCACACGGAGATTCCCAATCATGGATGAATTTTGACCTTCTAGCTAAGGTTTAATTTTTATCTCTAGATTTAATAGTGTCATATTATATTCATACATATTCCCACTTTCTGGAAGAAAAACTAATGCTGCAAAAAAAAAAAAAAAAGAAAAACTAATGCTGCAAAAAAAAAAAAAGAAAAGAAAAAGAAAAACTAATGCTGCATCTGGGAATCACCAACCAGTGTCATGTAGGAATTGATATCAATTCCTAAAAAAAGCTACAAAATCTAATGTAATGTTACCGGCATTACTACATTAAATTATGGGATACTTTTCTTATATAATTAATTTAAATGTTAGAATTTTTATTGTACATAATACTAAATTGTTACTTAAGAATTTTTGGCAACTTGTGTGTTTGCACATGAAGTATGATACTTGTCTATGGCTAAACCACCCGAACACACTTGGTCTCATCTGCTCTCAGAAGCTAAGCAGGGTTGGGCCTGGTTAGTACTGGGATGAGAACATAATTCTGCTGTCTAAGAAAGAACTGCCTATTAGATTCTCTATAAAGAAGAAAAAGTTGAAATAAGGAATCTCTCTGCCCACTGAAGTTTTAGGCCACTGCGAAATGGCTCTTGTCGCTGAACATGAGCACACAGACAGCAGCTGACTGAGAAAGAACACATGGGCTAGAGACAGAAGAAACTGGTGGTTCTCTGTTGTACCATCGCTAAATCAGTACCATGAAACTGTCACTCAGAACTAAGAGTGTGCATAGTATCTCCTTCATACTGTCTTGGAAGTTGCCCATACATGTTGTGGGTATTTTGCATGCTGGAACCCCTCTATTTCCACACTGGTGTGTGCTTACAGGGAACTCAAACTCAATTTCATGTTGCCTTGAGCAATGTAGAATCACAACAAAACATCCAAAACATCCTCTGCTACAGGGAAAAGAATATCTTATATAATGTGTTCCAAGCCAAAATACAGAAGACTGCTGTTCCATAATTTCGACTGTTATGACATATATATATATATATATAAAATATACTCCCGTGAAGTGCACTAGCAATGACAGCTGTAGGCAAGTTTAAAGCGTGTCATTTGCAATATTCTAAACAAATATCATCCATCCTCAGAAGAGTCTCCATTCCTATTCATTACCTTCATGTCTATTTCAGTGCCATGTATCTGCTGAGCTACCGTTTTGATGATTCCAATGACAATGTCCTGAAGGCCTTCTCTCTCCGAGTAGTAATGCAGAATGAGCCCTTTGCCTTTTTCAGCATCAGTGCACCTAAAGGAAGGTGCACGCATACCTGGGTAGATAGTAGCAAGGTGGTCGTGCAGAGCATCAAGATTCTGCAATAGAGAGAAACAAAGAGTGATACATAAACAATGGTCCCACGGTGATAGCGATTCAGGAGGGCAAGACATGGAAGGAAGGCTCAAATCCGGGTTCACTGGACAGCTCAGCCGAGCAGCACGCCCAGCACAGCCTTCACTTTCTTCCCCGGGGCATCTGTAAAGCAAGCATCGCAGAGAAAATGAAACTAAAATAGTCTAATTAGGAAAAATAATTGCATCTATTAATAGTGAGTACATTTTAAGAAAACATAAATAAGTGGGATATAAAAAGAATGCCCAGAGCAGAAAAAAGAACACAGCTAAGGGCTAAGGGCAAAGCCATGGATATTTAGGGGATGTGGGCAGTTGCAGATGCCGTCCCTGACAAACCACAGGGATGCCCCCAAGGGACAAGACTTTACTCTTATGCTTACACTCACTCTTAAAACATAACTTTTAATTATAAAACTAAATCAGAGATACAAACATATGAAATATGAGCATGCTATTTTGTGAAGTAACATTTTAGAAATTAAAAGCATCTTTTAGACATGAAAGCATTATAATTTCTTCATGCTCACTGGTATCCATAGCCTCAAGTCAAGGTAGAGTTCCATGAGTAACCGGTGAAATAATTACTTTTTAGAAATGAAGTCTTAGGAAACTAAAAACTTGGCCAATAAATGTTTTCTGGTTTTGCAGCTTTGCCATTAGTTTGGAAGACACCAAATTCCCCAGAGTTCTATCTGACACACAAAACCGATCTGTATAAAGATTACCAAAAGAAATGGTGCAAATTATACGTTTTTCTTGGTCCTTTATTATTTTTCAAATAGCATTTTTCTCATCTTTTGGGGGGGTGTTGAATATAGACTGTAAGATACACACACAGCATAGCCTGGTATAGGCAAAGTAATGTATGTAAGCATATTGACTTATGAAATGCCTAAGCATTCTGTGAAGAAGGAATTTTTTTTTGCAGTTTTGGCTGGGGCTGGGTTTGAACCTGCCACCTCTGGTACACAGGGCTGGCGCCCTACTCCTTGAGTCACAGGCGCCTCCCTGAAGAAAGAATTTAAAAAAATAAAATGCCTATTTCAAGATATCATTTTATTCCTTTTTTTTTCTTTGAAAACAAGATAAATATGTGGGATATAGAAATTAAGAGCATTATAACTTCAGAATCAAGAGACTTGGGTTTAATCCATGCCTGTCCTATAACAATACTGTAGCAACTCACCAACTTTTGTAAGCCTTGATTTTTACAGACCAAGCAGAGATAACCAAAAAGACAGGCATAAATCACTTAGCACAACCCAGGCGTGGCAGGCAAAAAATTGCCCCTGAGAGATTCCCATGCCTTATCTCTGTGGATGAGTTATATCGCATGGTGAAATTGATTGAGCAAACATGATTAGGGTTATAGACTTCAAGGTGGGAGGATTATTCTAATTTATTCAGGTAAACACAGTCTAGTTACAAGGGTGACTAAATACTTAAAAGCTGGCAACCCTTCCAGACTACAGAGAGAGAGAGATGCAATGACAGAAGGTCAAAGAATTGGGAGCATGAGAAGGATTTGACATCATGTTGCTGGTT
>CAUYQV010149388.1:0-20315 GCA_963574575.1 Galagoides demidoff
GACATATAACTAACTAACCCCCAAATTCTGCTTCTGTACAATGCTTGCTTGCTATCTTACTCAGATGCACCTGGACAGCCTGCATGCCAACCAGGATGTAGACCAAGCTTTACAAACCCAACCCCTTAGGGGCAATGCCTGTGGCTCAAAGGAGTAGGGCACCAGCCCCATAAGCCAGAGATGGTGGGTTCAAACCCAGCCCCAGCCAAAAATTGCAAAAACAAAATAATAATCCAAACCCTTAAACACTCAGGGCTGCTCTCAGAAACACCATGTTGGGACATTGAGGCACTTGCCAAGCGGCTCTTCAATAAAGGGACTCTGGTATGAATTCAACTTGTTTGGCAGTGTGGTCTTTGTGGAACCCTTGGGCACAACAGGACCACCCAGACTTAAATCCCAAATCTGCTATTTACTTGCTGCAGGCATAGCTAGTTCCTTAACCTCTCTCTTCATCATTGTCCTAAACCCTAAAATGAGGATAGTAATACACAAAAGATTACCTTGTGAACTAAATGAGTTGAACGAGTGTTTAGAAAGTGCCCGACACACGTCTAGCACTCAGATAAAAATCAACTCTTTGTATTAGTTTCCCCTGGCCGTGCCGGGAATATAAATGAAGATGAGGAGTAGGTGGAGGAAGATTCCTCTGCAGTATGATCCTGGCAAATCTGCTTGAGTTCCGTTTATAACAACAATGCTTCATCCCAGTCAGGGGTTACAATTATAAAGATCCTTCCATCTGAAGTAACTGCTACTTAAGTAGCAGTTCGTTATTGCCCCTCAGTTCCAGGGCTTTTCTGAGTTCTCCGCCCAGTGCTGGGAAGATGGGGGGGGGGGGCACCACAGCATGACAGAGAGTTTTACTCACAGGATAGGATCATGAGTTTCCAGAAAAGCAACACAACAAGAACAATTCGTGAATAGATATAAGTCTGTTTCATTAGCTGCTTATGAAATCTCATCCACAGGGATGTTCTATTTTATTTCAACCCAGGGAGAAAAGCAATTCTGTGTTAATGAGAACTAACTCCAAAATGGTCTGACTTAGCAAAATGTTCATGAATCCTTAATACTTCCATTATTCCTTAGCAATTTGGGAGTGTGGTATTCCATATTTGTTAGTTTGCCATAAATACATTGATTGTTTGAGGAACACAGTAGTCAACAGGTAACAGTACTATTTGCTGTCTTATTAATTAATATGTTATTTTCATATTAAATTTAAAATACCAAGGCAAAATGTAAGGACCCAGGACTTATCCTCAAGTCCTGGGAGATTTTGGCCTAGGGCTCTGTTCTGACTTGCAGTTTAGTGACTAAATCCTGGACACACAGTAGCAGGTTTGAACCCAACCAATGAGTGAGTTTTCTACGAGAGTATGTTGAACAAACCTGTACAGGTATACCTCGTTTGTACTTTGCTTTACAACTCTTCAAAGGCACTGCAATCGTTACATATTGAAGGCCGGTGGCCACCCTGGATCAAGCGAGTCTGTCCTGGTCTATCGGTGCCATTTTTCTAACATACGTGCTCATTTCCTATCTCTACGTCACATCTCTGGTAATTCTCCCACTTCTGAAAACTTTTTCGTTATGACTATATTCATAAGGGTTATCTGTGGTCAGTGATCTTCGATGTTACTACCGTAATAGTTTTGGGGTGCCACAAACCATGCCCATATAAGATAGTGAAATTAACTGATAGATGTGTGTGTTCTCACCATTCCGCTAACTTGCTCAGACCTTCCGAGTCCCTGAGATGCAACAATATTGAAAGCAGGCCAGTTAATGACCCCACAACAGCCTCTTGTCCAAGTGCAAGGAAGAGTCACACATCTCTCATTTTTAATCAAAAGCTAGACAGGATTAAGCTTGGTGAGGAAGGCACATCAAAAGCCCAGACAGGCTGAAATCTGGGCCTCTTGGGAGAAATAGCCAAGTGGTGAATGCAAAGGAAAACTTCTTAAAGAAAGTTAAAAGGACTATTCCAGTAAACATGGACGATAAGAAAGCAAAACACCCTTATGGTTGATGTAGAGAAAAGTTTTATTGGTGGCCGTCTGCATAGAAGATCAAACCAGCCACAACATTCCCTCAAGCCAAAGCTTAACCCAGAGCAAGGCCCTGACTCTCTTCAATTCTACAAAGGCTGAGAGAGGCGAGGAAGCTGCAGAGGAAAAGGTTAAAGCTAGTAGGGGTTGGTTCCTGAGGTTTAAGGAAAGAAGCCATTTAGTCTCCGAAACAGAACGGGAAAGGTGAAGCAGGAATTGCTAGCGCAGAAAGTGCATCAGGTTCTCCGGAAGATCTAGCTAAGACCCCTGCTGCAGGTGCTGCTCTGAGCAATACATTTGCAGCGTAGCTACCTACACAGCTTTGTATTGGAAGAAAATGTTCTCTAGAACTTTCATAGCCAGAGAGGAGAAGTCAGTGTTGGGGTTCAAAGCTTCAAAAGACAGGCTGAATTCACTCTTGGTAAGAGCTAATACTGTTCGTGATTTTACAGGAAAGCAATCCTCATTCCCCTTTCCAAAAATCCCAGGGCCCTTAAGAATTATCCTAAATCAACTCTACGTGTGTTCTATAAATGGGGTAACGAAGCCTGGATGATGGCCATCTGTTTACAGTATGGTCTACTGAATACACTAAGCCGACAGCCAACTGTTGAGACATGTGATTCAGGGAAAAAACAAAAGATTGCTTTTTGTTTATTTATTTACTTATTTATTTTTTGGACAGAGTTTCACTCTGTTGCCGTGGCTGGACTACCATGGCATTATCATAGCTCACAGCAATCCCAAACTCTTGGGTTCAAGTGATCACTTTGCCTCGGCCTCCCAAGGCTGGGTCTACAGGCATGTACCCCCACAATCGGCTAATTTTCTCTTTGTTCTTTGTTTTTTAGTAGAAACAGGGGTCTCACTCTTATTCAAGCTGGTCTTGAGCTTCTAAACTCAAGCAATCCCCCCACCTTGGACTCCAGAGTGCTAGGATCACAGGCGTGAGCCACCATGCACAGCCCAATATTGCTTTCAAAATATTAATACTAAACACAACAATAAGATAAGTGAGGTGAATGTTATGTTAACTAACCGGTTTGATGTAAACATTCCAAATCATATATAAAATGAGCACATTGTACCCATAAATGCAGTAATGTACACAGTTATGATCTAATGAAAAAATATTACCACTCATTGACAATGCACAGTCACCCAGAGCTCTGATGGGGATATCCAAGGAAGGTAATATGGCTTTCATGCTGTGAATACCTCTATTCTATAGCCCAGGGATCAAAAATAATTTTGAATTTCACATCTTATTATTTAAGAAATACATGCTGTAAGGCTATAGCTGCCATAAATAGCGATCCCTTTGATGGATCTGGGCAAAGTAAATCGAAAACACTCTAGAAAGGATTTCCATTCTAGATGCCATTAAGGACCCTTGTAATTCATGGGAGGAGATGAATGTCAACATGAAGAGGCATTTGGAAGAAGTCGATTCCAACCCTCACACCCTCCTGGGTGGTATAAAGGGCTCCAGACTTCAGTGGAAGAAGCACTACAGACATGGTGAGAATAACAGGAAAACCAGAATCAGGAGTGGAGCCTGGAGATGCGGCAGAATTGCTGCAATCTTGGGATAAGATTTTAAGAGTTGCTTTTTATGGTGAACAAAGGAAGCAGTTTTTTGAGAGAAAATCTACTCCTGATGAAGATGCTGTGAACACTGTTGGAACAGCAGCGAAGTATCTAACACATGAAGTTAGCTACAAAACAAGGGCCGATTTTGAGAAAAGTCAATAGATGCAGCAAGCTTCATGGGTGTCCTATTTTAAGAAACTTCCCCAGTCACCCCAACCTTTAGGAACCATCTGACGAGTCAGCGGCCATCAATATGGAGGCAGGACTCCTCACCACCAAAAGATAAGGACTCACTGAAGCCCAAGATGACTGTTAACATTTAAAAAAAATAATGGGCAGCACCTGTGGCTCAAAGGAGTAGGGCGCTGGCCCCCTATGCCGGAGGTGGCGGGTTCAAACCCAACCCCAGCCGAAAACTGCAAAAAATAGAAAATAATAATAAAAATAATAAACATTTTATAATTAAGGCATGTATGTTGTTTTTTTTTTTGACATAATGCACACTTCACAGAGTACAGTATAGTGCCATCACCACTTGCATATGTACTGGGAAACCAAAAAATGTGTGTGAAGTCTGGAACTGAACCTACAGTATCCCTGATACTAAAATTCTCTAGGCCTGTGTATGAAAAACAGATAGTTAGAGAAAAATTTCTCAGAACCAGAAAGCCACAGTGAAAGGGAGACATCCTAATTAAAGAAAAAAGATAATTAAAAGAAAAAAAGAAACTCTGAAGGGCATTATGCCTTTGCTCATAAAACTGATTTGTTTGTGAGGTGAGTTCTGAGAAAAGCCAAATTCTGTCTCAAGTACAAGTTTGCAGCTTGTGCCAGATGTCCTCCCAGGGTAGCTCAACCACAGAAATAGATTACATCTTGCGTTCCAATTTGCAGCCATTAAAATGCAATTCTAATATGGTGGCAAGGATGGAGTGTTTTGTTGAGCTCTTCCCAGGTGCTCAGGATTTCATGTTCCTACAAACATAGTCTGCTCTTTTCTGGTGAAAAATAAAGGGCATGATGACTCCCCGTCAGGACCCAGCACCTGTGCGTGAAGACCCATGACAACTGTACTTCCCAGAACTGGCCCTGTCACCCCTGCCCCCATATCCAGATTGAGCATATGTGTTACTTGATGCAATTGTTGTCATAGAGATGATTCCTGTTTGTTAAATAAATGAAACAAATAGTTACAGAAAACTAGACAATGTAAACTGCACATGTGTAAATAAGTTATTTCCTTTCAAATGCCAAATGTCCCCTCTTTCTATCTGCCTTTCTGTGGAACTTACATAGTTTTCCCTGAGAATTTTAGTCAGTGAATATTTGGGCCACCGACTACATGCAAAACACACAAAAACATAAAGAAACAAGCCTGTGTTCCATCGGGATGCAAAGAAAAGGGGGGAGGTTATGGTGGTGGTGGTCCTGGGCAGGGTGATCACAGAACGAAGTTCTAGAAGCACAAACTTGATGACATACACAGGGTCAATCAATTTGCATCATATCCTAGAGGACGAAGCTGCAGACATGGATCAGAATTGGAAATACGAAACTGAAAAGTTGTTTAAAAAATAAAATAGCTTTCTTTTTATATCTGTTCCCTTTAACAGAGACAGTTATGGGACTAGACTATAACGTTCTCCTTCCTCAAACCGGTACACCTGCACCATCTCTATCACTAACTCTCTTAATGTTTTAATTTGATCAGTCAAATTAAATTTTTTAATTCTCAGTCCTCTCTTCCTTCCCTGACTCTAGGTCAGCATACAATCAAATCTTTCCTGGGCAACAATTTCTAAATGTCCTTCCTGAATTCTGCCACCTTCATCTTTTATTCTGAAATGAAAAAAATATTTTGTCTAAACCTCCCCCCCGCTTTTTTTTTTGGTCTAACACAGAGAAGCACTCTGCCTTAGGCTAGAGGGCATACAGCATAGTGCTGTCTTCATAGCTCACCACAGCCTAGAACTCATGGGCTCAAGCCATCCTCCTGCCTCAGCCTCCCAAGTAGCTGAGACTACAGATGATACCACCACACCCAGCTAATTTTTCTATTTTCAGATAGAGATGGAGTCTCACCCTTGCTCAAGATGATCTCAAACTCCTTCCCTCAAGTGATCCTCTTTTCTGGGCCTCCCAAAATGCTAGGATTACAAGTATGAGCCACCACGCTCATCCTAACCCACTCATATAGTTGTCCACGCCCTTTTTATAATATTTTAACACAGATTTCTATCTCAGCACCTTTAACTTTGTTTTGCACCCAAGATGCTTACTTATATGTCTGTCTTCAACAAGAACAGACTCTCCTTTTGGCCAAGAATTTCAAATTATTTTATTTTTTACAACGATTTTAGCACACAGTATGATGAATGTTTGTGGAATGACTGAGTGAGTGAATAAGAGAACGGGTGGATGAATGAATGGCACAGAGCCTACAGGTTACTTTTCTTCAGTATTTTCAGTTGCATGTGGCCACAAGAAGGAATCCTAGCAGTCATAGATGACAGCTTGGGTACAAGGCAGGTAAGTGACACTATTGATTAAAGGTGTCTGCAAACCAAGATACAAGCGTTGAAGTCATGATGCACAGAGATTTTGAACTAGGACAATGATCGAAAAACAGCATAACAATATTTTCTAAAAAGCGTAAAATAATGTTTGAGATGATGGATATGTTAATTACTCTCATCTGATCACTATGCTTTCCATGCAATCAAAACATCACTATGTGTCCCCTAAATGTGTACAATTATTATACGTAGTATGTCAACTAAAAACTTAAATTCAAAAAAAAATCACAGACTAAGATAGCTCTAGATTTAAACATATCTTCAGTTCCTAAAAGTGGTACTGGGTCCATTCTTTCACCTTTATGAGCTCACTCTTTCATACATAAGATGAAATCGTCAAAGCGGGCAGCATGCCTAGAACTACATAGAGGCCATGTGACTCACACATGTTCAATCAAAAGCTATGAAAAAAATTTGATTCAAAGTTGTTATTAGACCCAGAAATAAATTAATAAACGCTCATCCCAGAGTCACACACTCAACACTTCAGTTAAAAAAAAATGTTTTTGGCAGTTATCTAAATAACCATACTTAAAAAAAATTCTTTTGAAAGGCAAGAAAACATTTTTGTGGGTAAACACATTCACACTCCAAAGTTATTACAGTCATGGGTTCCTGCCCTGTGGGATTTGCATGCACGTGGATACTGGGGAAACAGTGGAGTTTCTTATTACCAGCGGCTGGATAATTGAGGATTTTACTATCCTAGTCAGCCATTCTCTACAGAGAGGTGGTGTGGGTTTGACCGCACTCAAAAATTAGTGCCAGCCATTGGTCCTTGGAAGGAGCACAAGGTAAAGAGAAAAAGCTCTTAAACCAGGTCTGGATGTCATAGTAACATCCTTGGACCTTCTCTTTGGTCTAGCAGCAACTGTTGTGGCTTTCAGGTAAAGACATGAACTCGGCTTGGCGCCTGTGGCTCAATCGGCTAAGGCACCAGCCACGTACACCTAAGGTGGCGGGTTCGAATCCCCAGCCCGGGCCCGACAAACAACAATGATGGCTGCAACCAAAAAATGGCCGGGCGTTGTGGCAGGCGCTGTGGTCCCAGCTACTTGGGAGGCAGAGGTAGGAGACTCGCTTGAACCCAGGAGTTGGAGGTTGCTATGAGCTGTGATGCCGTGGCACTCTACCCAGGGGTATAGCTTGAGGCTCCATCTCAAAAAAAAAAAAAAAAAAAAAACATGAACTCATGGTGGTTCTGTAAGATCTTGCCAAGATCCCTGATCCAGTAAGAGCTATGAAATAAAGCAGTGGCATCACAATACTTTGAAAAGGATAACTTTCCACTTCATGAAAGTTCAGCTCTGTTTCACAATATTGCCTAAAAGAAAGGAGATATTTACCTAACATGAAAAGTCGGTATTGAGAATCGGAATATCTCTTTCAATTTCCATGTTAATTATTCCTGATTAGTTTATTTACCCTTAGAACATCATTAACGTAACCACTGAAGTTCATAAAATCAGTATGGATTCAAGTAAAGAAATAAACAAACCTCTCAAAATTCCCTTGGCGACAATGGGCAGGGAAGTCAGTCTTCTCAGCCATTTGATGTCCTCCCAACTGATCGATGGGTCTATTGCTTTAGCTACATATGCAGCAAGTCCACTGTTGTCTCCAAAATTTTTCTTAGGAGAAAATGCTAAGTCATTGGTTTCAAAGTTTTTCATCCTGAAATAAAGAGATGCATAAAATGAGAGACTTCTCAAAGTTTTCTATTTCTGTACAATTATTCATTCAATGAAAAAAGAAGTCCCTTTTCAAATCAATCGGCTGTTCACTCATCAACCATTTATAACTTGATCGCATGCATATTTTCATATTTTGATGTAGAATTCCAGGCTGAATGCAACAATCTACTGGTCTTAATTGGTCACCCACAGTTTATTTTACAACTTAGGCTGTGTTTACACAAACAAGTCAATTCAAGGAAAAAAATATATATATGGCAAATACCTCCTTTTAAAGCCCTTATAGAGGCTGGGTGCCATGGCTCATGCCTGGAATCCTACCACCACTCTGGGAGGCCGAGGCAGGCGAATTGCCTGAGCTCAGGAGTTTGAGACCAGCCTGAGCAAAAGCAAGACCCTGTCTCTACTGAAAAAAAAAAAAAAAGCCACTCAGGAACTCTGGGGACTCAGACAAGAGGATTATTTGAGCCCAAGACTTTGAAGTTGCCGTGAGTTATGACATCACAGCACTCTAGCTCTACACTTTGTCTCAAATAAATAAATATACAGACAAACAAAGCCATTACAGGTACCAGTAGACTTGATGCTATTTTTTGCCACCAATGCAAATTAATAGTTATGAAAAATATTTGCATGGTGTTTTATAATTTACAAAGGGCTTTTATATACCAAATCCTCATAATGTTTTCTTCGAAAAACTTTTTAAAAATAAAATTGATACTTTATGATTCTCATTTTAAATAGAAAATAAGAACACACTTGCACATCAAGTCGCTCCAAAGATAAAACTCCCTAGTGGCAGCACATGGGCGCCAACCTGGGTCTCTCAACTTAACTTCTAATTAGATTCTCCCTGCCCAGAACTCAGTCGCACTGGCCACTGTACCAAAATTTCAGAGGAGACTGAAACTACAGTGACTTGTTGCTGCCTTCTGTCTGTGGCCACTGCAGACCCTTTTCTGCCCTGCTGTTGTGGTACCAGTGGTGGCCATGTGGCTTTCTCTGCTCCTGGAACCTGAGTCAACCCCCTCAGGGTATACTGGAAACATCAGGGATGATGAAGTGTAGGTACCTCAGCTCTCTAACCCCCAGCTAGACTAACTCTGAGATGAATTCTACATAAGCACCCAGAATCTTCCAGCAGGATCGAACTGCCTTGACAACACGCCCTTCGTTCAATGGCCGCCCTCCTTTGCTCCATTTCTCTACTCCTCTCAGGGTTCCCTTTGCCTTTCAAATGAACAACTTACACTTAAATCGCAGATTCACAGTCTGCTTCTAGGGAAAGCCAAACCCAGACACAACTCCACTGAGCTGTTGCCTTCCCCGGTCTCTAATTTGGTTGATCCAGCTTAGCCCAGTATTTCTCCAACTCACCTCTAAGAATCTGACACCCTACAGTAGGAGTCTTTCTGCTTGGCCTGCCATCCTGACTCGGTTTTGGCAGTTCCCCCAAACAGGGCTTGTACCCCTGACCACCAGCTCCATGGATGGCAGAATGATACACGATGGCATCATTCCTGTGACTTTATTGTCCACAGCCCCAAATCCAACTGAGAACTCTTTCCCTAAAACTCTGTCTTTGAATGAGGACAATGCCCTGGATTTGGCTTCCCCTTCTGTGTATACAACATAAATTACCCTGCCAGCCACTATCTATTGTGAGGAGAAGTAGAGCTATATGTTGATCTCCAACTTAATCCCAGTTACTCCTTCCCCACCAGCAGCTCTGCTAATAAACATAGGAAAGATCTTGGAGATCTTTCTAGGTTTGTATATATAAATCTAGAAATATCCAGGCATATTAATTTTCTTATAAACAGGTATATCCCTATGTTGCCCAGACTGGCCTCAAACCCGCGAGTTCAAGGAATCCTCCCACCTTGGCCTCCTGGGTGGCTGGAACTATCTACCACTGGACCTGGTTTACACACATTATTTTTTAAAAATTTTAAACAATTATGATTTCCTTTAACAGAAAACTGTGCCACTGGACCTGGCTTATGCAGATATACATTTTTTTAATTTTAAACAATTATGAATTCCTTTAATAGAAAACTATGTTTAATGATTTTGCATTTTAGTGTACTTCAGCTAATGTAAATGATTGTATAGTTTTGGTAGTATATATTATCACAAGGACATGAACAGGCCAAGCATGGTGGCTCATGCCCGTAATCCTAGCACTCTGGGAGGCTGAGGTGGGTGGATTGCCTGAGCTCACAGGTTTGAGACCAGCCTGTGCATGAGTGAGACCCCATCTCTAAAAATAGCCAGGTGCTGTGGAGGGCACTGGTAATCCTAGCTACTTGGGAGGCTGAGGTAAGAGAATTGCTTGAGCCCAAGAGTTTGAGGTTGCTGTGAGCTATGACGCCATGGGACTCTACCAAGGGCAACAAAGTGAGACTCTGTCTCCCCCCCACAAAAAAAAATAAGGGCATGAACATTCATGTCCCGTATTATTTAATTCATGCTATTGATTAAGTTTTCTTAATAAGGATTTAATAGTTAGTCCTGTAGTTTCATGGTCTCAGATGGTCACTAAAGATCAGAGAAAGTTCCAGTTGAGAGTCACAGGGATGCCCACCTAATTTCTAGGAGGCTTTGGTAGGGATTTCAGCAGAAGTGACTATTTTTTTTAATCAACTCATTATGGTTATACATTTTATCATAGGTCTCGGTCTACTGTAGTCACCCTAACTTGAAGCAAATTAAGCTAATCTTCTGGCCAATAAATATATTCTTATTATGGAGGCCTATTCTATAATTTTAAATGATATTAAATTCCAAACTTTTCAATAATCCTAATAAGAAAAGATCTAATCTGTCTACCCCATAGCAAGACCAGGAAAAGAAACAGAAAAACATCTGTATGTGTATATGCTCTGCACGGAACCCCACCCCCATCCCAAACAAGCTGCAGCGTTTCAGCAGGGGTGGGGTGAAAGGGTGAAATGGATAGGAAAAAACAGAAACATGGATAAAATTATATAAATAACTGTTGTTATTCTTGGACGGTGAAATGCAGATCAACACTTGAATGAATGTTGCCTTACAGAAATTTCAGAGCACAATGAAGCCTTGTTGTGAGTCTAAAACTTTGTTCAAAGCCAGAAGCCAAGAAAAAGTTTTCAGATATCTTGACAGAGACCCACGATGGAGTGTTTTACCAAGGGCTCCGAAAGAAATCTCCATGAATGCTATTTTTATTCGGATTATGACATATATATATATATATGTATATATATATAACATTTAAAGCGGTTTCTGATAACCAAATTATTCCATTTTGTAAGGAAGGAAAGAGGCGACATCAAAATAATAACATACTTAGGGCTTAATCCTCCAAACCCCCAACTGTTTAATGATCCAAAGGCAGGGAACAAGATTTCTTCCATGTAACGTATTTATCAGACCTTGAGTAGCCTTCAAATCCTTCAAATATACTTTTAATCAAACATAAGAATTGATTTAGCTGTTAGTAAATTATCATCAAAAAAGTAAAAACAAACCCTAAATAAAGTTTAACATGATTAAACAACGAATAGTAGCTCTAATAATGAGTATAGAGTAATATGCAATAATTTTTTTTGTTTTTTTTATTGTTGTTTTTGTTGTTGTTGACAGAGTCTCACTATCCCCCTCAGTAGAGTGCTGTGACATCATGGCTCACAGTAACCTCAAACTCTTGGGCTTAAGTGATTCTTTTGCCTCAGCCTTCCAAGTAGCTGAGACTACAGGCTCCTGCCACAATGCCTGACTAATAATATTTGTTATAAATAATAATAACATGAAATTAAAGATACAGCCATGTGTCTTATATTGGGTAACTAAAAATTAAAATAACAAGTAGAATATCACTATATCAATACATATCTTGAAGAGAAAGAGAGATTGAGAAAGAGGTTCATAATCCATATAGGGATTAGTGCATGGACCACCAGTCTTTAATTTTGTGGTTAGGCAAACACTTGTGTTGAGAACATCGCCCAGACAATGTCTTCTTCCAGGTGGTTAGGTAGTTAGAAAACAGAATCAGGGCACAAATTTTAAGTTTGAGTTTAAATCCTTGTGGAACTTCTTACTGGTCATGTTGTATTATGAAAATCTCATGTGTTCCAGTACATTTTCATTAATTGATTCAATAATTACTCATTGAATATCTACTATATGCCAGTATTTCAGATTCTTAGGATAAGCCAGTAAATAAAATAGTCAAACATTGCAGCCCTAATAAATATAATCAATCAATAAATTATAAAGCATGGTAAAATGTAATTACTATAACAATTGTACTTTTCTTTCTACAGAATAAAAAAAAAAGTAGAACAGAATCAGAGGAATGTGAGTTTCCAGAGCCTCAGGTTGAAACTTCAAATATGGTAACCAGGCTTGGCTTCACTGGATGCCACTTGGAAAAGGAAATGAGTAGAGCAGTGTTATTATATTGGTCTCTTGTTGCTGCTGTAACAAATGACCCCAAATATGGAAGTTTCCAATGCCACAAATGTATTACGTTACCATTCTGAAATTCAGAAATCCTAAGAATGGGTCTCACTGGAGTAAACTCAAGGTGCCAATAGGACTGAATTCCATTTAGAGACTCAAAATCATCTATTCCCCTTGCCTTTTCCAGCTTATAAAGACCACCTGCTTTTTCTGGCTCTGGACATCCCTCCAACCTTCACTTCTATCATTTCATCTCTTTCTCTGGCTCTGAAACTCATGCCTCCCTCTTAGGAGGACCATGCTAATTACATAAAGCCTACTGGGTTAGATCAGTACAATCACCTCATCTTAAGGGCCCTAGCCATAATCACATCTGCAAAGTCTGTTTTGCCATGTAGAGTAACAGGTTCCAGGGATTAGAAAATGGACATCTTCATCCTACCACACTCTTCAGTGTGAATGTTTTCCTAACCAAAGTACTTAAAGGCCACTGGGCTATAGACCAAGTTCTCTACCAATCTCTCTCCTCCCTGCCTCTCCTCTCCATCATGTTGTATCTCAGCCTTGATCGTTACTATTGATTTTTATTGTGGATTCCCAATAGGGAGATGTGTTGACCCATTCCTAATGTCAATACTTAAAGAAAATGAGGAAGCTAGATTATTACAGGGAGAGGAGGCAGCTCATGCTAAGGCTCTGGGGCTCAACCCACCCCACCCCCCCCACCCCCCGGCAAGTTGGAAGCACAGAAAAGAAGCTAGAGTGGGAGGGTGGGTAGGATAGAGTGCAAAGCATCGAGGCAGAGAGATGATAGTGCGGCCCACATGGCATCTAGCAGACCTCTTTGACCCTGAGAGTCCTGGGAAGACAGTGGCAGCCTGATGTGTTTTAGGGTGATCTATTAACAAATCATTTCTGGCAAGAAGAAAACAAGGTAAGCACCACGATTTGCCTTGATCTTAGTCAATGATTAGAAATTACTTTTATGCTCTTGAAACTGCCCTCGTGCTGTAGTCAAGAGCTGGTCTCAACCCCGAGTAAAGGAGTCATCTCCATGGGGGATGGAGAAAGAAAAGACGTGTGTCTCCAAGCCTCCGGCATCCGCCTGGTGCACTGGCTTCGTTCCTCGCTTCTTCCAAGAGCAGATGAGAATTCTCACTGCCTCTTAGTTTCAGGAACCTCCATGCCATTAATAATGCACACACATACACACACACGTGCATGTGTTTTGCAGATGGGCCAGGCAGAGACTACCAAAACGCTGAACTCTTGCTGGTCACAGATGCCAGGAACGGGGACCCTCCCCCTAACCAGGGCAGAGGAAGCAGCAAAATCTGGAAGGAGCCACTGTGTTACAGACTCATTCTCCTCTGGATTTCCTGCCTCCCTCGCCTGCCAAACCTCACATCTGAGAAGCCAGGCTTCACCATCTATGAGTCAGGTTGGTTGCGGAAAGAAAGCAATTTCATATCAGGCTGTAACAGATGAGTTTTGGGGTGCATGTAGCCTCAAGCGGAAGCCTGGACCTCCCATTAGAGTGCTGTGCCTTCAAGAGCCAAATGTGGGCTGCTGGGGACTGACCAGAATGTGCTGGCCAGCTTAAGAGTCCATTTAAGATAAACAATGCCAGTGTGTGCTCTGGGGAGCTGGGGTGCACCCAGCTGTGGGGTGTTTCCTGTGTTCCCCATAACCTGGATATGTTGCTCATGATTTGATCATCTTCAGACCGGACATGTGACAGCCGGGTAGCCACAGCAAGTTCTGTGCACGCTGACAGCTGAAAAGGGTCTTTGTTTTGTGGCCCTTTGCGTCATCTGGGCAGAAGCCCAAGAGCAAAAGAAAAGGGGAAAAGCAAATCAACCTTCCTGCCCCTCCCTGAGTGGCCTTGGCACCCAAATGGCAGGAGGCACCAGCCAGAATCAACAGCAGTGCCATCTCCCCCATCTATGTAGATACCGCTGCAAAACGTATTTTCCTATCCTGTGCAAGAAAGTGTTGCTGACGTTGCAAACAAACAAAAGCCTCATTTATTCATTATCATTGTTGTTACTGTTGGTAGTAATAGAATCAAGAGATGGAAAAGGAAGAGCAAATTCCTTTTCAAATGGCCAAGGGGAAATAATGAGGAATGTTTCCTGTAAGAAGCCTAGATAGCGGGAAAATAGGTACTTAAGAAAGTCTTTAAAAAAAAAAGAAGAAGTTAAGGTAGTCAAAATAGAGCAATAATGTAAATACAAATTTCATATTAAGGAAATTTAAAGTCATCAACTTTCCGATGAATTTGGCCAGACATAAGACCATGTCCCGAACATGTGTTTTTGCTCTCTTTAGAGGCAGGCACTGGGGTAGCTCTGCATCTGGGATGTGTGAAGGGCAGACCAGGCTTTCTTTTGGTCCTTGGCCCACCACAGGTATATGCGTGTTTGACAAGTACTTGATACTTCTACAAGACTGCAGGCTGACTTCTGCAGTGTTGAGACACATCTCAAGCTGAACAGAATATACAGGAATTCCTGCACCCACAACGCTTCTTGCTCTTATGTGGAATGCTGGTTTGATTTTGAATCCTCTTGTTTTTGAATTTTTCAGATGGATAAACACGGTATGTTTACGTCGGTCTTCTTTCATCTCCACTCTTTAATCTTTTTTCAATCTTCCTAGCCCCATTTTTTTTTCCAAATACAATTAAAACATAGAGTTTTAATTGGCCTTTGTGGAATGAGGGCTAAATGTCGAGAAAGGCACTTCCCATGGTCTCGCATACTCAGATGGATTTTTTTTTTGGGGGGGGGGGGTCCATCACAAAAATATGCTTCCTTAAAACTAAGATTTTGGTCCCTGTTCACACACATATATCCTCCAGGGCTATTACACATCAAGTCCAAACCGATATGAAAAACCCAAAGCAGACTTGGGAAATGGGGGAAGAAAAAAGTGATGGAGAGGGCAGCACTTGTGACTCAAGGAGTAGGGCACCAGCCCCATATACCAGAGGTGGCAGGTTCAAACCCAGCCCCGGCAAAAAAAAAAAAAAAAAAAAAAAAAAAAAACTGCAAAAAAAAGTGATAGAGAAAGTGATATATGGTTTCCAGAGGTTCAGCTCTTTCTCAGCAAACTACATGGACTTCCCAACCTTGAGGCAAGGTGACTCCTCTAATCATAATATACTAAAGGAAAGAGACTTCATTACTGGTGGACAGGATGGATGAGTGGTCGGATAACACCATCGTAGTTCACTTTTAGATTATTTGATACACGGTTTGTGCTAAGGTGTGTGAGTGACTAAATGAGTGAATAAATGAATTTTCATCCATGAATAAAACACAATGAAAGAAGAGTATTGATAAAAGAAGAAATAAAAGACTAGGGGTCAAAGTGGTGGCTCCTTTCATCTGCCCTCTTTTCTCTCTTTTCAATTTCCTTAGCCTTAGTTGTTCCAAATGCAATTAAAAACAAACAATTAAAGGTGGTTCTTTGATTTTAACAGACAAAGAAATAGAGTTTCAGGATCACAATTGCAAATAGTTGCTTGGGTAAGTATCTGCCATCTGTTTGGTGACTCCTCCTTCCCAAGTCCCTTAATCCACTCAGGTACAAAAATAAACTGTCTTCGCTTTTTATCCCTAAAGAAGTGTGATTTGCCAGTGATTGCCTAAATATTTAGCAATGATGCCATTGTGAGACCCTGACACTATCATTCCTAGGCATGATTCCTTTCCATCCAAACTGGCGCAGGGCCCATGTGATCATGGTTACCTGAGTTGTGGCGGCAGCTTGAATCGGTTACGCACATCGTCGAAGCGGTTGCCCAGGTAAGGGGTGTCCACCGTCACAAATATGGCCTTGTAGCCCATCCGCTCAGCCCTCCACACCAGCTGCTTGGTGACCTCACGGTCCTTATATATATACAGTTGCAGCCAGCGAACGGCCTCGGGACCAGCCTCTGCCACTTCTTCAATTGAGGACGTGGCCCAGGTGCTCAGCATCATGCCAGTGCCCAAGGAATGACAGGCTGAGAAAGAAAGGAGACTGTCAACACAGGCCTGGCATTGCTTGGCCTCTCCGGCCTTCAGGTTGCAGGTCAGAAGGTAAAAACTCCAAGGGAAACTTGGCAATAAGAAGTTAAATCTTTAAAAAGTTAGAAATAGGCGTTCCTTTGCACACTCTGTGTATTGCTCCTAAAAGAAAAAATGAGTCAAAAAGGCAAAGATAATGGCTCATCTCACAGAATCTCAAAACTGCAGATGCTGGCATGGATGTGGAGAGAAGGGAACACTTTTACACTGCTGGTGGGACTGCAAACTAATACAACCTTTTTGAAAGAAAATATGGAGAAACCTCAAAGGACTCAAGCTAGACCTCCCATTTGATCCTGCAATCCCATTACTGGGCATCTACCCAGAAGGAAAAAAAAAAAATCCTTTTATCCTGAGGACACTTGCACTAGACTGTTTATCACAGCTCAATTTATAATCGCTAAAATGTGGGAACAGCCTAAATGCCCCAACCCAGGAATGGATTCGTGGATTCCACTATATATATATATACCACAAGCTGTGGTTAGATGCATACCATGAAATACTATTCAGCCATTAAAAAATAATGGAGACTTTACAGCCTTTATATTAACCTGGATGGAAGTGGAACACATTATTCTTAGTCAAGTATCACAAGAATGGAGAAGCATGAATCCTATGTATTCAATTCTGATATGAGGACAATTAATGACACAGTGGGGGGTGGAGGAAGGGGAGAGCAGAGAGACAGAGAAGGAGGGACGGGGTGGGGTCTCGGTATATGACACACCTTTAGAGGGCAAGGCACAAATTGTAAGAGGGACTTTACCTAACAAATGCAATCAGTGTAACCTGCTTTCTTGACCCCTCAATGAATCCCCAACAATTAAAAAAAAAAAAGGCAAAGATATGTGCATAGGTTTAATCTCCCTCTCTCTCTCTCTCTAGCTCTTCTCCAAAGTGGAATATGTATACCCTTTAAAGGTAATATAATTATGATGGCTAATTTTGCCTGTTAACTTGGCTAGGCTGTGGTGCGTAGATGTTTGCTCAAACACATCTGGATGTTGCTGTGGAGATATTTTGTAGATGAGATTAACATTTAAATCAGAAGACTTTGAGTAAATCAGATTTCTGGCATAATGTCCATGGGTCTCATCCAATGGGCTAACGGCCTGAAGACTAAGACTGGCCTAGCCTGAGGAAGGTGAAGAGGGGATTATGCCAGCAGACAAAGTTCAAACTGGAGCTGCAACACCAACTCTGCCCTGGGACTCTGGCCTGCATGCCTCTCTGCAGAGTTTGAACTTTCCAGCCTTCATGATGTATGAAGCTACTTCCTGAAAATAAGTACCTACCTATCTCTGGACCAATAGATACAGATACAGACGTATGTATGTCTCTCTCTCTCTCTCTCTTTCTCTCTGTCTGGATGAATACTGAACTGTATACACATATATTGAGAGAGAGAGAGATCTTATTGGTTCTTTTTCTCTGTAAAACCCTATTACAATTATAAAAGAATATGTTGTACAAATGTACAAACATATAATGATATTTAAGACACAAAGCTATATTAAGGAAAGAAAAAAGACTTTAAAATGACATGTATAACACGATTCCACATTTGTACCAATGTAATTACGGGTGTACCACATATGAATCTAAAAAAACTCAATGGGCTCGGCACCTGTGGCTCAATCAGCTAAGGCACCAGCCACATACACCTAAGGTGGCAGGTTCAAATCCCCAGCCCGGGCCCGCCAAACAACAATGATGGCTGCAACCAAAAAATGGCCGGGCATTGTGGCGGGCGCCTGTGGTCCCAGCTACTTGGGAGGCGGAGGCAGGAGACTTGCTTGAGCCCAGGAGTTGGAGGTTGCTAAGAGCTGTGATGCCATGGCACTCTACCCAGGGGGATAGCTTGAGGCTCCGTCTCAAAAAAAAAAAAAAAGAGACCACACAGTCTAAACACAGGTCTCTCCGACCACAGATGCCTAGCTGAGGCCAAACGGGAAGCAAATGACTAATAGTTCACACAGAGCAATTTCAAACTCTTGGTACCTAAATCCAGGTGATGAACAGACACCAGTACATCGTAGGTTGCTTATTCTTATAGCCTCATTTTCAAAAGGACCTAAAGCGATGGCTGCTAAAGTCTTTTCTTCGCTACTCAATCAGGTAACTGGAAAACCAAGTCCAACATCTTAATAGGGGAAGAGAATGCCTGACAGCTTAGTAAATGTTGCCACCTAGTGGTTTCAAACTAAGTTACCCAGGATGTTCCCAGGCTACCCCTGAGGTGCTGCTTGCCCCTCTCAGCCCCACCCACTCCTAAGTATCAAATGGATGTTCAAATACACATGCAAGTGCAACTATGATCATAGGAGACAATTTACAGAAATGGTGGGGTGATTAAAGTAATCACTGGATTCAAATACAAGGTTGCCAGATGAGAAGAATGAAACAACTCAGCTGCAGAAGCATCTATCCTGCCTGCATTAGAAATCTCTACTCACGGTTCGGTGCCTGTAGCTCAGTGGCTAGGGCGCCAGTCACATACACCAGAGCTGGCAGGTTCAAATGCAGCCCAGGCCTGCCAAACAACAATGACAACTATAACCAAAATATGCTGGGCGTTGTGGGGAGTGCCTATAGTCCCAGCTACCTGGGAGGCTGAAGCAAGAGAATCGCTTAAGCTCAAGAGTTTGAGATTGCTGTGAGCTATGACACCATAGCACTCTACTAAGGGTGACAAAGTAAGACTATGTCTCAAAAAAAAAGAAAGAAAGAAAAAGAAAAGAAAAATCTCCACTCAAAGTCCTGGCACATGGTTGATGCATAATGAAAAGAAATGGGAAAAAAAAGTTAGGATTTTTTTAGAGACTTGATATCAATGCAAAAGGGAAAAATAAGTTAGATTTCTGATTATCTGGCTGGCTTTTGCTAAAACCTGATTCTTCAGGTTTTCAAGCAGACCTTCTCTTTTGAATACATGTGAATGAACAGTGCATTCTCTCTGAGGTACTTGACAGGAAAGCCCAGCCAGGCTTGGTGGTTCATGCCTGTAAAAGAGAAGGCCTGCTGGAAAACCTATAGAATCAGGCAGGTTTTAGTAAAAGCCAGCCAAATAATCAGAAATAAAATAAAGATTTCAAGAAGAGGGCCAGGAGCAGTGACTCACGCCTGTAATCCTAGCACTCTGGGAGGCTGAGGCGGGTGGATTGCTTGAGCTCACAAGTTTGAGACCAGCCTTTGCAAAAAGTGAGAAGCCTGTCTCTATTAAAAATAAAAAACTGAGGCAAGAGGATCACTTGAGTCCAAGAGTTTGAGGTTGCTATGAGATATGATCCCACGGCACTCCACCCAGGGCGACAGCTTAAGACTCTGTCTCAAAAAACAAAACAAAACAAAAACAAATAAACAACAACAACAACAAAAACAGAACAGGAAAGCCCATCCCTTCTCTGTATTTGTAGTCAGTTGAGCAAAGCAGAAATCTAGATGGAAGAACACCAATACCATAGTAGACAAGTGGCTGAGGTGCACATTGGCTTCTGTCCTTCGCTGGGGCAGTTTCTCCTATCCTTCCTTCTACCTCTGCCCTGTCCCCTCTCTGGCTATAGTAAGAACCCCAGAATGCTACAAAGATTTGAAGTTTTGAGAGATTATTTTGAGTAGAATAAAATGAAATGACAATTTTCATCATGGCTCGGCGCCTGTGGCTCAATCAGCTAAGGCGTCAGCCATGTACACCTAAGGTGGCGGGTTCAAATCCCCAGCCCAGGCGCCAAACAACAATGATGGCTGCAACCAAAAAATGGCCGGGCGTTGTGGCGGGTGCCTGTGGTCCCAGCTACTTGGGAGGCAGAGGCAGGAGACTTGCTTGAGCCCAGGAGTTGGAGGTTGCTATGAGCTGTGATGCCATGGCAC
>CAUYQV010149389.1:0-39160 GCA_963574575.1 Galagoides demidoff
TCTTACAGGGGTACAAGTGAAACTCTCTAAGAGTAGAATCAGAATGTTTTAAAACTATAACTGAGAAAATGACATGAAGGCTGTGTTGATCAGTTTGATGGAAGTATTTCAGAGTGCATGCGAAAACCCCACACTGTACCCCAGAAGAGCATTAATGTACATAGTTACCATTCAATAAAATTAAAAAAAAAAAAATGAAGATGAGGGTCCACATCTTTCATCTTCTATTCCTGACACCACATCAGAGATTGGGACAGATCTGCTGATCTTTTCTTAGCAAAGGAGAGGGTGCATCTCCTTCAGCCCTACCATCTGCTTTCCCTTCCTTCTCTCATCAGTCCCCTGATTTTCTTCTTCCACATTACTCTCAACACTTTTAACTACAAACTGGGAGGGTTTTTAGAGGCAACAAATCAATAGGGGTCTGTAAAATCCTCCCGTGGGTGACACACGCACGTCGGCCACTCTGCTCTCCATGGATCTCGGCCATCTCCACCAACTTTTCTCATCTTTTTCTTTCATATATTTCTCTGGCCTTTGGAGCTCTCCAAACAAAATCTTTCTCAAAAAAAATTAAGCCCAGGAAACAGAAGCCCCAGACTTATAAAAATAGCCATTTGAATACACTGTAATAAATGAGCAAATAAAAAAATCAACACCTAATGCTCCTGAGAATTAACTTCAGCAGAACAGCCTGGAGCTTGGAAGGAGAAGGAGCAAGGCTGGAAAACCAAATTGCAGCAGCAGGGAAAGCAAAGCCCACCTCGGAGGCTGTTTTGACAAACAGAGGCAGCCACGTGAGAGAAGATATGTATGAACCTCCCAGAAATTCCCCAACGTCTTTGCGCTTAGAAGCCAGTCCCTTTAGAAAAAAAAGAAGAAGAAGCAGGGGTAGAAGAATAAAATCCAAATGCAATCAAGTCTGGTTTTAAAAAATAAATATGAGCAGATACCAGCTGCTCTGTGCTCCCAGTATCTCAGGCTTTTGCACCATTCTCAGGTGAAGAGCTCTGAAGATTTGGTCTTTAGGACATCAAAGCGTGCTCCCAGAGAGCCCCTCTAAAGAGACAGGAGAGGAGACCGTCCACTCAACACTCTGGGCTGAGCACCTGCCGTGCACCAGGATGGCACCAGGGATAACCAACCAGCAAGTGGCACTGCTGGCACCATGGGGTTCACCACCCAGGAGGTGAACCCAGCTTTAGGTAAGTGCCCCAGCTTTATGTTGACAAACTGAGACAGGGGCTCTGAAGGAGGTGTGGAGAGCAGAGAAGACATTGCCTGAGTTGGGGTGGCCGTATCTATGGGGGCATCAATGTCAGAGCCAAAAGATCAAGGGTCAGCCTTGGCGGCAGCAAGGCCAAAAACCCTAGTGCTCCCTGGAAGTCCCTCAAGGCTGACACCCTCTGCATGGCACATGCATAGCCTCATGCAGACAGCGCCACCAAGTCGGTGCTTCGGAGAGCAGCACGCCACCGAGAAGGGTCCCGAGTCAGTGGATAAATACCCAGCTCCTTAACAAATCTGTATTGAGCCCAAATTGTCCCCAGCAGAGCCCACTCACTAACACTCCTTTGCTTGTCACTCTTTCCTTCCCTGTCCCCAGTCCCCAGCCCTGGCCATACCTCCCGTGATCACCTCCCTGGTGCACTCTCAGCACCCAAATCCCAGTGTCTGCTCTTGGGGAGACCCAGACTCAGGCAGCCATGGAGAGATGATGGGAAAGGGAAGAGCCTATCTTAGGGCCCCAAGGTCAAAGAGCCCAGCTTTTCAAGGGGTTGAAAGACCAGCCAGAGTGATGGCACACAGTGGTGCCAGATGCATCGGGTGGGCTGAGCAGGGCTGCTGTCTGGTGAGAAACCAGAACTCTGCTCCAGGGCACAGAGGAGAGGCTCTAAGGAGGTGTCATAAGCAGGTAGGATGTGATACAACTACCCCTCTTTAAAGGACTCAACTGGTCCCAAGTACCCATCACCAGATGAGCGTATACACCGAAGGTGGTCTACCCCTATATCAGAGTAGGATTCAAAAGTAAGGGGAATGAAGTTTAGGTACATGCCCCAATGTAAGTAAACCTCAAGCTGTCACAGGACATGAAAGGGTCACATATTTGTAAAATTCCATTTATAGGAAATGCCCAGAGTTGGCAAATCCACAAAGACAGAAAGCAGATTAGTGGTTGGCAGGGTCTAGGGAAGGGAAATGGGGAGTGACAGGTTAATGGGTGTGGGGTTTCTTTGAGGGAGGGAGTTGAAAATGTTTTGGAACTAGGTAGAGGTGGTGGGTGTACAATATTGTGAATGTAGCACAGAACACTGAATTATTCAGTTTAAAAGTTAACTTTACATTACGTGAGTTTCACCTTAACTAAAAAATACAGCAGCCACCTCCTCTGCTGGCCCCCAGGGGGCAAAGGGGCTGTGTGGAAGCAGCGGGGAGATGGGCAGAGATGATGGCAGCTTGGCCGAAAGTGGTATTGGCAGAAGTGGAAAGAAGTGGACTATGTGACATACAGTTTGGAGGTTCCAGGTCATGATTTGGCTTGGCTTTGATAGAACATGATGTGAGAGTCAGTGGCCATTCTCCCTACTGGCCACCTGGACTGGGCTGAACTTTCAATTAACCCCTGAACACACTGGTGAGAATACAAATGCAGCCTTCTCCCAGGGGTCCACCACCACCTCTGACTGGTAGCTGCCCCCCCACTGCAATTTGGGGAGTCTGACTGGTGGAGACTCAGGGACATCCATCAAGCCCATCATGCTGACAGGCTCCTGGGGGTAGGCCACACACCAGGAGCGGTTGCAAAGTGTGCATTGGAAAGAGATGTATTCCGATTAAACCCCTTCCTCTCATCATAGCATTGTTCATGACACCCACTCAGTTCTCCCCAAACACCCCACCCTTGTCCATCACCATAGTGGCCACATCCTCGGACAAAAGCAACAACAGGAATATTGTGAACAACAGGATTACTAAAAAGTTTCTTCTCTCCCAGAGAGCAGAGGTCCACCTGGGGGTCTTATCATTTTCAGTTCATAGTAACATCTGGTGACACACAGAACCTTCTCATGGACACCACAAGGACCTGTCCAATTCCATCTCAGGAGAAAGGACATCACTTGGCTTGTGTCCCTGGAGCCACCTGCATCAGAATCACCAGCACTGCTTGCTGAAAACACAGACGCTGGGCAAGGTCTTGTTACAGCACTGGCAGCTGTGTCCCACCCCTACAACACCAACTTGGCAGGTGGAGCTGGAGAATGTACATTTCTAACAGGTTCCCAGGGAAAGCTGATGTCACCACAGGAGAACCACTGTGCTTTCTGCTGTGAGTTCAAAGCATCAGGAGAGAGGCAGCGGGAGCTGGGAGGGTGGGGGAAACCCTCACCTTCTCCTGATCACAGGGCCAAAGTGACTAAGTTGAGGAGCAGACACCATGGAAAATAAGGGGTTGGGTCCTCGGGAATGAGATCATAGGATGGGACATTTCAACTGGAGCCCCCGGGAGAAGGCTGCATTTGCATTCTCACCCATACAGTTCCTTTTTACCAGGAATCATGTGAACAGGAGAAGCAGAGAGGCTGGAAGTGGGGAAAGGCTGAGATCCAAGAGGAAGGTTCACAAAAGGCAGATTTTGCCTGGTACCATCCCGAGTCCCAGCCACTCACCCCCAAACAGAATATAAGCCAGCAGATATTTACAAAAACCAACTATATGCCAGGAACTCTACTAAGAGATTCCCAGGAAAAATGTCCCTGTCTCTGACTGCAGCAATCCTTTGGTCTCCAGTAGGATAGAAAAACTCTTAGATGTACCTCCAAAACATTGTCAGTAAAAGAAATATCAATCACTATAAAATTAGCAGAAAATTCCTGCTTATGAAATGGCTGCTAAACCCTCTGGGGAGGTAGTTGTATGAGTCAGGGTCTGACATGTCCATGATGAAGGTCCTTAGCAGCTCAGTAGGGGCTGACAAACTCTGCCCTAAGCCCAACCAGACGGTGTCAGCCCTACTAGCTGGAAAGTCTGTTTTGATTCAGACTAAATGGCCAAATCCTGATTCTAAAAGATATTGCCAATTGCTTATGCCAACATCTGTCCTCTTCTTCCTGGTTAAGAAGAGAACCACCTTGGGTGGCACCTGTGGATCAGTGAGTAGAGCACTGACCCCATGTGCCGAGGGTGGTGGGTTCAAACCCAGGCCCGGCCAAACTGCAACAAAAAAGTAGCCAGGCATTGTGGCAGGCGCCTATAGTCCCAACTACTTAGGAGGCTGAGGCAAGAGAATCACCTAAGCCCAAGAGCTAGAGGTTGCTGTGAGCGATGATGCCATGGCACTCTACCAAGGGCAACAAAGTGAGGCTCTGTCTCAGAAAAAACAGAGAAAAAGGAAGAAGAAGAGAAACCCCCCAAGCTGAAAACTCTATTTTTGTGGTCTCCCCTGCATTTAGGTGTGGCCATTGACTATGTTCTGGCCAATGAGATGTAAGTCAAAGCATTACATGAAGCTTCTTAGAAGACAGGGGCACCTGCTTCCTCCTGGGGATGCTGGAAGGTGGTGCTAATGGCCAGAACTCCAGAAGCCATTTTGGACCATGAGATTGGTGCCTGTGAAGATGGAGCTCACAGGCCAAAGACGGTACAGCAGAAAGTAGAAGGATCCTGGGCCTTTCTGAAATCATGGAATCGCCACACTAGTGGTAAGAGATTGAAAATTAACTTCTGTCTTTTTTAAGCCCTTATTCTTTTGATTTTCTCTGCTATATACATAAAAATCTAAGTCTACAGGACTGCTGAGGTCTAGTAACCACCTTTTAACCAGACACCTGGGTGAGTTAAGAATTTGAGCTCTGGGCTGGATAAGGCTCCTTCCCAAGATAAACACAGTGACCCACCTAAGGCAAAAATCTTCCAATGCCAGGGATATCAGAGAAATATACACAAACCACTGTGACCCTCAAAGAGCTATGGAATAGCTGAATTGGACAGGTCTTAAAGATACTAATCCAACCAATTAGTCCAATCCAACTTTCCATTTGACATTAGAAAGTTGAGAACCCCAGGAGAAAAATGATGTTCCCAATTTCTCCAGGCTAGAACTTTTTATACCAAAGTAACTTTCATCAGAAAGATCTGCTTATTAATGAGATGAGCCCATAATAATTCTTTTGCCAAATCTAAAAACAGAAAAGAACAACAAAACAATTTCACTGAACACCTCAATTAATTAATTGCCCAAAGAAGTCAAGCTTGGGTCCTTAGGAACAACATGGGAGCTATTTATATATTTATGAGAGACAAAAATGCATAATGTGACTTTGCACACGTAACCCTGTCCCAATATTTACTGCATGCCCCAGTCTGGCTGGTGAGCAGGTGTCAATTCTATATTTATGCCTAGAACTTTCTCCCAAAGCCAATTTATAATTCGACTAATCAGGAGATGTTTATTGGCTGGAAATTCATCAGGAAAAATCCATAATCGGGGATTATCTATTGCAGGCATTTGTCTCAAAAAAAAAAAAGTAAATGAAAATTTATTTCACTTTACTATGTGTATACTATGCCTTCCTTTCACGTAGATAAAAACAACATCCCGATACACAGACTGGCGTGGACAGGGAATATTTTTCTGGAATGATAGGTGGTACCTTTAGAGTGAAAGACTGAGTCTGGTGGAAGAACACAAAAGACATTTTATTCTCTAACTTTACTTTTTGAACTTCTTTTACCAAGTACACGCATTTTTGTAAGCATTAACAGAGATCAGTACAAGAGTTATATATATGCCTTTTTTTAATTTAAACTAGTAAGCAATTGTTTTCAAACTCTGTTCTGTGAAATCTTAGAATTTAAAAATTATGCCTTAGCAAGGGGTAGACAGAGCTTCTTCCCCAACTCCTATCACAGTGGCTTTGTTTTCTGTGTCCCCGCACAGTATTTCCCATGGGGAGAATAGAGTTCCACCACTAAAAATTATGATTCAATGGGATAAGGGCAGTATACATGTGCCAGGCTATTCATATTGTTTTTATGGAGAAAAATAAGTTTTCCTCTGTGGACCAAAGTAAGGCTCTGCTCAACCAATTCTCCAGGATTGATGTGGTCTAAAAACCCACTTTTCTGGAACCACTGAAAGTAGGTGATTCACATAGAGGGCTGAACAGTATCTATCCCTCCCACCACCACCATATTCACCACCACCTGGAACCTCAGAATGGGAGTTTATTTGGAAATAGAGTATTTGAAGATATAATTAGTTAAGAGGAGATCATGCTGGAGTGGGCCTTAAATCCAACGACTGGTGTCCTTAGAAAAGGAAACACAGAGACACACACAGAACAAGGCCATGTGGTGACAGAGGCACAGACTGGAGCGATGCAGGTGCAAGTCAAGGCAGCCAGCACCCACCAGAAGCCCAAAGAGGCAGGAAGGAGTCTCCCCTGGACCTCTGGAGAGAGTGTGGCAACACTTTGACTTCAGACTTTTGGCCTCCAGAACTATGAAAGAACATATTTCTCCTGTTTTAAGCCATCAGATTAGTGCCAATTTGATATGGCAGCCCTAGAGAACTAACATAACTCACAAAAGGAAGAGAGAGAGGCCAGCCAGCCACAGACCAACATCCAAACCAAAACAGATTCCATGTGTGCCTCCTCTACTCCAGTGGATCTCAAATTCCAGCGCACTCAGAATCACCTGGAGGGCTTGGTAAAACTCAGACACCTGGACTCTATCTGCAGTGTTTCCGGGTACAAGGGTCAGGGCAAATCCCAGGAATCTGCGCTTCCTACAAGGTTTCTAGGTGCTGGCACCACAGTCCAGGGACCACACTTGGATGAGCAACTGCTGGACTACTTCACCCAGATGAGAAGCCACCACACACCTCCCTGTAGCACCAACCTGAGAAGTACCTCCTCCCTCTCCTTTACATGTTAGACTCACGTGTAAGATTTTTTAACAAAAGGTTCTACAACTAGCAATTAAAAAAAGAAACAGAGGAAATCTGCAGTGTCTCCTCTCATCCCAAAATACCTTAGACTGTGAGGAGACATCTGTTGTTTTTGCCTGCTCGGACTCTGGTTCCCTTCTGTTCATCTCACCCAGCTTTGCTTTAGGGAGCCATCCCTGTCCACTACTCCTAGTCCCTGATATTCAAGGAGATTCACGCCACTGCACCACATAACCAGGGCCACTGGCCAACTAGCATTTTCTATCCCCCTGAGTACACTGCGTGGTGCCGGGATGGGTGCATGGCCTTAGTTGGGCCCCTTAATATGAAATGGTGAGAGGCATGATAAAACTTGAGCACCAGCTGTTCTCTTTCCACTGGGATTGCAAAGCTGGGCTGCAAGTCTGGGAGTCTCAGCAGCCATCCTGATACCTCAACAGGAGAACCTGCCCAGGAACACAACCAACAGAGGAAAGCAAAGCCAGGAGCCTGAGATGACATTCCCAGGGATACTGTTTGAGCCCCCGGATGCAGCTATACCTGAAGTTGCAGTAGTGCCTAGATTTTCTATTACAGACACAACGAATTCTTTCAGTAGATGAAAGAGAGATGATAGGATTGACTTATTTAGCTGGTTGAGTTTCTCTTAATGGCAACCACAAGACTCCTGACCAATACAGATTTAAATACCATCTTCTAAAAAGCAAGTCGTGGATCAAGTGTTAAAATAGTAAAGAATTCCCCAGAAAGACTTCTTGAAAAGGGTGACCTTATCCATCAGCATGTATTTGGCTGAAATAACAGAAAACCCAACTAAAAGCAGCTTAAGCCATAAGGACATGTGTTATTTACTTAACAAGAAACTCAGAAGTGGGTGGTGCGGCTGCTTTGCGGGCTCAATTGCGTCATCAGGGACTCAGGCTCCCTTCCAGCCCCATGCTCTGCTCCAGGCTGTCAGGGAACAAAGGGGACAGCAGAAGAAGGACTTCCTCCTCGCTGGGTTCCTCTTAAGGGGTGAATTATTCAAAGGAGCCCGAGGACACTTGTTCTTCCACCTCATTGGCTACAACCTAGTCACATGGCCACCTCTAGACCAATCACTGGCAGAGAGAATCGGCAGCGCAACATGAGCGTAAACCAATCAGGGACCTCGGCCCATAGCCTCCCGAAGAGGCGGCTATCCTAGCAGCAAAGAAGAACGCGACAGCAGCTGCTGGGCTGGCACCTGGCTGTCCACTCTAGAGAGCGCCCCACAGAGCTCCCACCACAGAACTGACCCTTTCATACCTGAAAGGGCCCAGCCCTGCCAGCCTGGCTTTGGCAAAAGCACCTGAGTTTCATTCTCCCTGCAATTCCCAGTCTGTCCTAGTCGAAACGGAAGCACGACAGAAACATTAAAGTCAGGAGAGCATCAAGACCCAAACCGTTTGACTTTTCTCCCAAATCTTTTCAGGGTCATTGGCCTAAAAGGGTCGCTGCCACCTTCCCACTCCAGACGGGCGACCTATGCGGCTCTCCATTCATCAGGCACCAGTGCCAAAGCCCTCCTCCTTCTCCACCACCTGCAGTTGTTCACATACACGTGGTCCCAGCCCCACTAAGGTGCTAATGAAGGCAGCAGGCTAGGGAAAGAGAGGCCAAGGAAACTCCAGCCAGCCCAATCTCAGCAAAGCTTCACAGTCCACATTCTGAGGCTCAGAAACCACCAGAAGGGGAAAGGTGAGGTTTCCATGCCACTGGGTGCAGGGAGACAACCCCTTTTGCTGGTGAAGTGGCAGGGTCTTGGTTTGGGATCCCCCAGGAGCAGGTCTGAGGTAAAAATTACATTGTAGGTGGTTTATCTTAAGGTGATCCCAATAGGCAGCGTGTGAGGAGTTGAGACATGAGACAAAGAAGTCCATAAGGTATGTCAGCAAGCTGGAACAGTGGTGTGCACAGAACACTGCGGGCAACTGGGCCACCCTGGGGAAAAGTGCAGAAAGTCACATCAAAGTTATCCCACCCAGGAAGCTGGACTCCTGGAAGTCATTCATTCCTGGCATTTTTTTGTTCAGAAGCCGTGTACACAACCAGAGTGGCTCTGGTGGCCAGAAGGAACCTGCAAGTGTCAACCATGGAATGTTAGACGGGCACAGGAATGGCAAGGGGGTGAGGGCAGGGACTGATAGCATCTTCTACACTTGCTGAATCTGCCCAGTGTCCAAGATGCTAATTTCTGTGTGATCCTGTGAAAGAGGGGACCCTGAGGCTGACAGCAAACCATGCTAATGGGTCCCAAGAGCACCACACCCCACCCCTCCTGAATTGAAGGAGCCTTCCCCTTGCCACCTAGCAGACATCTCCCACCCAGTCCCAGAAGCCTACAAGGCACCAAAATTAAAACACAGCTCTGCCACTCTGGTGCTGTGTGGCCTTAAGCAAATTCTTCAACCTTGGAATTTTGGCTACATATTGTACATAGACTTCCTTTTGCCTTGCGAAGAAATAGTCATTTTGATTTGACATGATACTGATACTGGACAAACTGACGGCCCAGCCAGCTCAGCTGAGCTGGGTTGGGGGACTTGCCGCCTCCTTCTTGGCTGCCACAGCCGGCAAAGGAACCAGCAGGCTAGAGCAAGTGGAGGGAGCGTTCAACTCCCGTGGGAGGCTCCAGTAGCCAAAAAGACCTGAGGGAATAGGGGGAAACACAGGTGATTCCTCCAGTGCATCCCTGATTGGTCCATTTTCAATCCTGCTCCTGATTGGCCTATTTTTAGGAGAAAATAGGCCAATCAGCTCAGCTTTCAGCTCATTGGACAACTGCCCCTATATAAACCCCTGAGTAGAGTGCCTAGGGGCAAATCACTGCAGACCTTCAAGGGAGAGAGAGCAGAAGAGGAAAGATCTCAGCAGATTGCTATAGACCTTAGAGGGAGGGAGAGAGAGAGCAGAAAAGGAAAAGCTGTAAAGCTTGGATCCTGCTCTGCAAGAAAGTTTGGCTCTTTGTAAGAGCTGTAACACTTGCAGCCTGCTCTGCAAGGAGGTTTGGCTCTTTGTAAGAGCTGTAATCTAAATAAACCTCACTTACTGATCATCCTGTGGTCCATCAATTCATTCATCGAATCATCGAGACTAAGAGCCTGGAAATCCGAAATCAAAAGTCTGGTATCAGATTCACATACGAATGCTACATTCCTATACAAATCTTCTTTCAATAATTCACGTTGTTGCTTCTGTTCTTCATAAAATCTAACTATCTGTTCTGGCAGGGATAAAATTTTGGTAACACCTGTCCCTGCAATAGCCAACACACTTTAGAATGATATGCCAAATCCACACTAAATACCTCATCGTTCAACTTTCGGATGTTACAAAACTGAAGATGCCATGTTGCATTTGCATGCATATAGTTAACAATACTTGTAACGTTTTGCTAACTGTCACTTAAAATAGTAGCTTCAGCACAGAGATTTTGCTGATGCAAGATACGATGAAAAGAAAGAGAGCATCTGAATCTGTTAATACTTTTTTTAATCTGTGCAATAAACCTTTCATGTTTTCTTTTCATGGAGGTGCACCGTCTGTACATACACTCACTAAATTTACCAAATTCAGTCCAACTTCATAATATTTATCTTGAAAGTTGTTGAAGATATCCAGTCCCTATGTTCTGTTTGCAAGAGCGCACAAAGTGAGTAACTGTGTGTAGCAAAGAAAATCTGTTATGACCCAAATGAAGTATAAAACCTGCACAAGTCAGTAGTACATCAGCTGATTCATCCGAAGCTTTTGAGTAATCTATATTTTCCTTTTGAAGTATTACATGAAGTTGTTCTGTTACGTTGAAGGCTAATTCATGCTGCTGATTAGTTACGGTTCTCCTTGAAAGAGGCTGTTGTTTATACTTTGAAATGTTATCAGGGCCTAAGCCCCCTACAACTTCAACAGGGTTCACAATTTCTGCATCCCTTCTTTACTAAGTATATAAGCTACTTCATAATTTGTGTCAGTGACATTATTTCCAGGTCTTATCGCTACTTCAATTGTCTTTGCTTTTTTTTTTTGGTAGTTTTTGGCCAGGGTCGAGTTTGAACCTGCCACCTTTGGTATATGGGACCAGCACCCTACTCCTTTGAGCCATAGGCACCACCCTGTGCCTTTCCCTCTAATTTAAAATTATTTGTGGTTCTTATGAGTGTTATAATGCTGATGAGCACTGAGTTTCTTTAATTTTGATATTGCAGTATCACAAAGCAAGCAAATTGTCTTATCTTTAGCAGAAACAAGATAATACCGCAATTCCCAATCCTCATTTTTAAAAAATCCGTTTGCTTGGCCCAGCGCTGTGGCTCATGCCTGTCATCTTAAAATTTGTAAGGCTGAGGCAGGAGGATCCCTTGAGCTCAGGAGTTCAAGACCAGCCTAAGCAAGAGAAAGACCCCATCTCTACTTTTAAAAAAACAGAAAAATTAGCCAGGCATGGTGGCAGGCACCTGTAGTCCCAGCTACTCAGGAGGCTGAGGTAGGAGGATCACTTGAGCATAGGAATTTGAGGTTGCTGTGAGCTAGGCTGACACCATGGGCACTCTAGCCTGAACAAGAGAGTGATACGCGGTCTCAAAAATTAAATTAAAAGTCTTTGAGAAGAGACATAGATTAAAAAAATAAAGAATAAAAAACATCTTTTTCTTCCTTCAGTGTTCTCTTGGTCTTCTCTGACATGATGGAGAGGGAATTAAAAAAATACTGTCGAGCTGTGCAACTGTTCACAAATTCCACTTCAAACAGAAACACAGCGCCACACTGTCAGCGGATAACAGACCATCATACTTGACCCCCCATACACTCTCGCCAACCAGCCTCCTGCGGTAGTGGCATCCGTCAGCGGGGGAAGCTAGAACTAAACCATGAGTGTAGCAGCTGTCAATTCAGCCCTCACGGCTCACCAATGTTCTAACTGTGCTGGTCAATCTGGGAGGATTATTTTGTTGAAACTTATTTTATCCTTTGGTATTTTAAACATGCTCATTTTTAATATCAAATAAAAATACAAAAGAAACAGAAAATGTATTAATAAGAATAAAAGGATTTAGTTGATAAAATTTGGATTCAGTCGAAAGGCTACATTTAAGGACCTAAAAGGCTACATGTGGCCTTAAGGCTACAGGTTTCTCAGCCCTAAACTAACCTGAGATGTGGGGGTTGTCTGTTACAACATTCAGCCACCCTAATAAAATAAGTTCTTCCAGAAAGGTAATGGAAATCCAACATGTAAAAAGACACAGCACAGGCTTGGCACCCGTAGCACAGTGGTTACGGCGCCAGCCACGTACACCAAGGGTGGCAGGTTCGAACCTGGCCCAGGCCAGCTAAACTGCAACAACAAAAAATAGGCGGGCATTGTGGTGAGTGCCTGTCGTCCCAGCTACTTGGGAGGCTGAGGCAAGAGAATCACTTAAGCCTAAGAGTTTGAGGTTGCTGTGAGCTGTGACACCACAGCACTATGACATGGTGTGACTCTGTCTCAAAAAAAAAAAAGACACAGCACAGCCAAAATGAGTTTCCCACCTCTGGCAAGACTTGCCTGTGTACAGGGCCAGCTGCCGGAGTGTGCTGCCTATGCCACTGCACAGGCACCTGCTCTCAGATAGCCTTTGTCCTTGGTTTAATGCTCTGCCACTCCCTTGAAATTCTTAACAATTTTCTTCCCAGGGGGCCTCCATTTTTCTGTCTCACTAGGGCCCACAAATTGTGTCGCTGGTCCTGCTTATGCAGACAGCAACCTCTCAGTCCTACTAGATACGCAGGGAGCCAAAGCGAGCTACACAGAGCACCCCTGATGCATCTGCCCCAGCCCTAGGCAGCCACCTCCCCTCTGACCACAGTTCATGCATCCTCAGCTAATTAATTTGGGAATCTCACCTAGTGACACTGTGGGTGTATGAATGTGCACATACGTACAGATATGGGTCTCTCTTTCCAAACCATATTCCACCTGAAATACACCTGGCATCCTACACTGCCACTGGGGGGAGAAAGGCAGGTCTGTATCTGCAAGGACAAGGCAGTCTCCTTTAGGAGATTCTTTAGGGAGAAACAGTGCAAAGGGGTGTATGTGTATTTAAGGCATCGGAGACCAAGGGGTGAGGGATGGAGGAGGCAAACTACATTTTAGCAGCAATTCCTTTTATACTGTTGGCATATTCTTAGCATGTGCCTGACTTCAATTCAAGAAAACAAGTATTTTAAATTAAAAAAAATTTTTTATTTAAGTGGCCAGAAAAGGCCAAGGGAAGGAGCTATCTGAAATAGCTTCAGATACTCGGTTGGGTTTTTTTTTTTTTTTTTGTCCTGACCTTTCCCTTAGAACACACCTAAGTCTACCATCCCTGCTAGAATGTACCCTCAAAAGAGCTGCCCCAGAATGGCGGGGAAGGGAGTCTCCCTGGGCAGCTCTAGCCCCTCAGGAGGCACAAGGGTTCTGCCTCTTACAAGACAGTCACCCGCCTAAGGACCATGGGACAGGTGCTTTTATGTAGTACAGAAGTCAGGGAGAACTCTTGGTCCCCAGAGGTCTTTCATACCAACAAATAGATAGTACCCTGGAAAATCCACATAAAACAAAGACAGTTTTGGACAAAAACTTGTCCTGAATGTTCATGGCAGCACTATTTGCAACAGCCAAAAAGTGAAAACAACCCAAATTTTTGTCAACCCAAATGTCCGTATTTAACAGATGTATAAACAAAATGTGGTCTGTCCATACAATGGAGTACTATTTTCAGCCATAAAAAGGAATGAAGTGCTGATACATGTGATGACACAAATGAGCCTTAAAACATTATGCTAAGTGAAGGAAACCAGACACACAAACCACATATATGATTTCATTTCTAGAAATGCCCAGAACAGGCTAATCTCCAGACACATAAAGTAGACTAGTTGTTGCCAAGAGTTAGAGAATGGGAGTGACCTCTGATGGATAAGGTTGTTTTTAGGGGTGATGAAAATGTTCTCGAATTAGACAGTAGTGAAGGTTGCACAACATCGTAAATACTCTAAATGCCACTGAATTGTATGTTTTAAAATGTTTTATAAGGTAATGTTACGTGTATGTTACCACAAAAATATGAAGGCACGCCCAGGACTTTATCTTTAAAAAAAAATCAAGTAGAAATTTTCCAAGTACGTTTGTTGGCTTATGTCTCACAGAATGTGAATTATAATTGCAACTCTAGGCCAAGCCTTGGACTAAGAATAAAACACTGAGGGCAATCATTTAATCCACCCAACAAACTCATTAAGAGCAGGATGTAGTCTCCTCCCACCTCATTTGACTTCTCTACCATGATCATAAGGAAGTGTTTTTGCTGGCATATTTCAGGGCATCACCAGTTTCCCCAAGGTCATCTCTCCATCTTTCACCATTCAAATCATCCTATCTTGAGGCACCCATTAAATTAGCAGTCTAGTTGATTTCCTTTTCTTCACGTGCTAACTGCTATAGCTCTGAGGGGTCCTTGTTGGTCAATGGCTTTGCTGTGGTTGTGGCAACTTGCCAACATCACTTTCATTGACTTCTTGAAATCCGACATTTCCTGCAAGACTAGCAAGTTCACTTTATAATCTGCTCTGAATTTACAGTTCATTATGTAATTTAGTGAATCTACAGTTCCTGCTCAATCCTTCAAAGAAAGGATTTTGATAAAATGGGATAGATGAGGATAGACACTATATTTTACCATACACCAGTGAGTTCTCAACTGGGGGGCGAATTCATCCCCCAGGGGACATCTGTCAATGTCTGGAGACATTTCTGATTGTCCCACAGAAATGTGGGCTAAAGGGAGGGTGCTGCTATTGGCATCTAGTGGACAGAGGGGCCAGAAATACTACTAAACATCTTCCAAGGCATAGGACAGCCCCAACAACAAAGAATTATCCAGCCCCACATGTCAGCAGTGCCCAAGCTAAGAACCTCTGGTCTGGAGGGATATTGGGTGAGAGGTAAATTTATAAATGTCAAGTATTTTCATGATCCGACATTGTTTAATTCCCAGGCAACCACATAACTACAGCAATTTCAACAATGATCATTCAGCTAGTGAAGAATCCTTGTATCGCTGTATTGAGTCCCTGTATTTCTAGAAAGCCTGGTTTCTGTGATTATTTCCTTAGTTGCCTTGGCTGCCAGGATGCCCAGAGCCAAATCTATAGTCATTTCCCAACCTTACATTTCTGGTACTGATCCACTCCAGCATGACACTAACTATTCAGTTCTCCCATATTTTTCTTTTGTCTTGATCACTTTAATCTTCTTAAACTAATTTTTTTATGTTTTTATGAGACAGTCTTGCTCTGTTGCCCAGGCTGCCTGGGCTGGAGTATAGTAGTATCATCACAGCTCACTGCCACTTCAAACTCCTGGTCTCATGAGACCTGGCTGGCTCAGCCTCGCAAGTAGCTAGGAGGCCTGGGCTGCCACACCCAGCTAGTTTTTTGTTTTCATTTTTTTTTTAGTAGAGACAGGGTCTCACTATTGCCAAGCTGGTCTCAAAGTTGTGGATTCAAGTGACCCTCCTGCCTCAGCCTCCCAAAGTGCTAGGATTATAGATATGAGCCACCAAGCCTGGCCCTGAGGGGTGTAGTTTTGTACACTACCTTGAATCCTTGAGGGAAGAAAGCAGAGATAAATAAGCAACCACCAAACACATAGCTCAAACTACATAGCAAGGGCAGGGAAACATATTGTCCCCCTGGGAATCACAAACACCCATTGCTCCCCATCCCCCACCTCCTCAGTAAAGATGGTGTGGGGTTTTCTACCCCAGTTCCTGAGATAGCATGTGTCTAGTTACAGAATAAGACCATGAGGACTTGGCAGCAACCCAATTTTCTTATGCAAATGTTCAAAAGGAAGATTTTACAAGGGTCCACACCACCAGGGTTTCATCCCCGGGAAGGACTGCAGTGACCTCTGTGTGTCTGAACAGCAGTCCTTGGTCTTGACGACCCCTCCACACCTTGATAGCTTTGCTGAATTGCCTAAGACCCATTAGTTGAACTCTAGCCAATAGATACAGGAAAGCTACTACTCTTTCCAATCTCCCCTCCCACCACAAGGCGTCCAAGTTCTATTAGGCCCTCAAGGCCCACCTCCTCCAGGAAGCCTTCCCTGAATTCCTCAGGGCTCTCCTCTCTTTGAATTTTTGTTGCTGTCAGAGAGGCTTATCACTAAGCCTGTTAGATCACTTTGTTTCCAGCAGGCCCATTATCTCCAAGACAGTTTTAAGATTTTCCCAGGTCCAAGAAAGTTTTAAGATTTTCCCAGGTCCTGAGCATTCTTTCCTTTAGAGCAGTAGTTTCCAACCTTTACTGGCACAAGCCCTGTTTTCCTGGAAGACAATTTTTCCATGGACCAGAGGTGGGGGATGGTTTCAGGATGATTCAAGGCATTCCATTTACTATACTTTATTTCTTTTACATAACATTGTAATCAAACAATGAAATAATTATACAACTCTCCATGATGCAGAATCAGTGGGAGTCCTGAGCTTGTTTTCCTGCAGCTAGACAGTCCCAGCACCAGCATCACCACCTCAGCTCTACCTCAGATGACATCAGGCATTCATTAGATCCTCATAAGGAGGGTGCAACCTCAACTTCTCCCATGCACAGTTTACAGAAGGGTTCGTGCTCCTGTGAGAATCTAATGCCAATGCTAACAGGAGGCGGAGCTCAGGCGGTGATGAGAGCGATGGGGAGCAGCTGTAAAGACAGATGAAGCTTTGTTCACTTGCCCGCCACTCACCTCCTGCTGTGTGGCCCAGTTTCTAACGGATCAATCAGCACCAGTCCACAGCCTGGGGGTTGAGGACCACAGCTTTAGAGGATCCCACTGTCCCAAACATCAGAATGCTCCTGCAACCCACACTATGTAAAATTATTTTATGAGTTATGGCAAACTGCTGTTGAGTGGCCAACATTTATATTAAGTTTGCAAGCTGTGTGAACACTTGTTTTCATGTTATCATTTTCTTTTAACTTTTCCAGGTCTCAAACATTTTTTGAGGGCCAGAATATAGTTAGAAGCCTCAGGCCCTGTGCCCACAAGACCTAATGGATGAAATTATCCTATTAGTCTCTCCAATGAGATACTTAGCTTCTTTGTTTTTTGGGGGTTTTTTTTCAGTTTTTACCCAGGGCTCGGTTTGAACCCACCACCTCCAGTGCCCTACTCCTTGAGCCACAGACACCACCCTAGATACTCAGCTTCTTAAGGACAGGGACATGTCTTAGGCTCTCTGAATCCTCATGGACCTAGTACAGATCAAAGCAAGTGCTCACTAAACGTCCACTCCACTAGTATTTATTGAGCACTTACTATGCACTGTCCTAGGTCCTAGGGAAGTATCCATGAACTAGGCAGGCAAGACTGCTACTCTCATGAACCTGACATTTTAGTGCAAAACACAGATAAACAGATAATTATTAAACATGTTATTTCAGGTGGCTAGAAATGCTATGAGGAAAAACAAAGGGAGAAAAGGTGGGAAGCAAATGTTAGGTGCTGTTGTAAACAGGGTAGTCAAAGAACCACCTGACCCTGCCACAGAATGGTGATAAAAGACTGATGCCATGATGTGCTGAGAGAGGCAGCTATGCAAACACAAGACAAAAGCATCCCAAACAGATGCAAATGCACGTGCAAAGCACTGGGGTAGATGGTGGTTGGCTCTCAAGGACAAGAAGGCCAGTGGCCAGCAAAGAGCGAGCAAGCAGAGAAGGGCCTTGAGGACCAAGTGCAGGACTGTGGTTTGTACTCTGAGGAGCTGGGATCACAGGAGGGACATGAACTGACTTTACATCTTTTTTTTTTTTTAATTGTTGGTGATTCATTGAGGGTACAAGAAACCAGGTTACACTGATTGCATTTGTTAGGTATAGTCCCTCTATAATTGACTTAACATCTTAAAAGGCACACTCTAGCTACTACCTGGAAAATAGACATAGAAGGAAAGGGTGGAGGTACAGAGACCAATGAAGAGGTGACCACAGCCTCCAAGGCTTGTTGACTGACTGCCTGACCACAGTACTATCAAAACCAGGAGGCCCATGCTGCCCGCCACCCACTACCACAAAGCCCAAGCCCAGTCAGTTTCTCACTCCAGACCTTTTGGAAATGCCAACAGAGAGGGGCCTGAATCACCATCTTCACAGTCTCTGAGACTGGCAAGATGCCCAGATCCAATCAATATAGAATACGCAAGCATTTAATCTGCACTTGTTTAAGCACGGCTGGGCCTCCAAGAAATAGCATTATCGTGAAAGCTTGTTAAAGGTTTGTGGCCAAAAAAATTAAAATAAAATAAAATCCCATAGACTTCTTTCCATATCTCCAGACAGGGAGGGTGGGTCACCCTACTTCTCAAAGATGTAGATTAGGGCAGAACTGTTTGAGGAAGGGAGGAGGTCCCTCCTGGACCTTGATGAGAAATCCTCCTCTGGCCAAGACATCTTGTTAAGCATGTGCAGAGCAGTGTGTAAAGTATGCTACTTTCCCTATATGAAAAGTACAGAAAATAAAAATACGTATTAGTCATTGCTTACATTTTGCATAAACAAACTCTTGAAAGATACACAGCGATGAACTTTAAAAGGTCATTTGTGTTGCTCAGGGGACAGGCAGGAGTTGGATGCCTACTTCATAGGGCTGTCATGAGGGGCAAATGAGTTAATATGAGTATATACCTTTTCTTTTTTTTCTTTCTCTTTTTTTTTTTTTTGACCCAAACCATCACATACACTATAAATACTTTTTTTGTTTTGATAGAGAGTCTCTCTTTGTCACCCTAGGTAAAGTGCCGTGACGTCATAGCTCAAGGCAACCTTAGACTCTTGAGCTTAAGCAATTCTCTTGCCTCAGCCTCCCAAGTAGCTGGAACTACAGGCTCCCGCCACAACACCTGGCTATGTTTTAGAGACGGGGTCTAGCTCCTACTCAAACTGATTTTGAACTCGTGAGCTCAGGCAATCCACCTGCCCTAGCCTCCCAAGTGCTGGGATTACAGGCATGAGCCACTGCACCCGGCTAACATAAACACTTGTAAAGGACTGACACACAGCAGGCTTCTAAAAATGCTAGCTGTCATTACCAATGAGAAGCCAGAAGAGTCCCCCAACAAGGAGACCAGCAGGGTGGGATCCTAGAGGAGCTCTGGGGAGTGCAAGGGCCCCCTCAGACACACATATCTCAGGGTGCCCACTGAATTGATCTAGTGTCACTAACTCGCCTTTGAAAGTGAAGGGGATTGCTGTCAGTGAGTATGACAGGGTGCCAGGTGTGAGCCAGTCTGGCTGGGGCAAACCAGGACACAAGTCCTTAGTCAGCTTCCATCACAGTCCAGCGTCAGCTGGGGTTCCTGGAGCTAATCAAAACCATAGTGGATATGATGGAAGGAAATGGTGGCCCGTGGCCTTGATGGATGGGTTGAAGGATTGACAGATCTTGGGAAGAGCAGCTCAGGGCATCAGGGGAACCAAGTACAGGGTGGCCTTTTCGTACTTCTGTCATGCATAGTGTAGGGACAGTCTCCAGAGATGCCAGGTGACCACAAACAGCTACCCACGGCAGGAACGCATGTCTTCAGTTGATTTTTCACACCATTAAGCCCCCTTCTGATGAACAGGAAGAAATCTAATTGAGATCCAATTTCCTAGGCAGAGGTCACTAAGTCAATCAACCAGATCTCTGTCCTTGTGCTTCAGGGAAAATAATAGCATTCTACAGGGTACGGACCGTCACGCACTGTCGGCACCATCCAGAATATCTGTCCAAACTCTAGGAATGAATTTCTGCATCTCTTCACATGTCCCTGAGATGTCACCAGAGACCTCACCATTATAGCTACAAATTTAAAGGGAAAAAGAGTCCAACTTATTGCAACATTCCAGCAATATCTCTCGAGCAAAGAATGACTAATCCAGAGGCGCGGGACCTCTCACCACAGATGGCTCTCATTTTTTAAAATTGAGGTGAAATTCACATAGCATAAAATTAGCTATTTTAAAGGGTACAATTCAGTGGCATTTACTACGCTGTTGTGCAAACACCACCACCATCTAGTTCTAAAACCCTTTCATCACTCCAAAAGAAGACCCCGTACCCAGTAGGCAATCACCCCCTACTATCCCTCCTATTTGTGGACAGGTTTACATTTGAGTACCTGTTTTCATTTTTCTTGGGGATAAACCTAGAAGTGGAGTTGCTGGGTAATTCTGATTTTAAAACAAAACCAAAAAAAAAGGAAAAAGAAAAAAACACAAGTTTCATCAAGAAAGATGTGCCTCCCCTCTCCCTTGCCTGTCCCAAGCACTTTTCCCTTGCAGAGCAGGGAATAGCCTTGAGCCTCATTGTGGGGTCCTCACCGCCCAGTGGAGGGGTTGGGCTGGGGTGGGAACAGCTCATGTTGACCTTGGTGTCGTCACAATCTTGGTTGTAGAACCAAATCCAAGTCACAACCAACCACAAACGAGGAGTACAGTCAGGCAAGGGTTTCTTCTCTCCCACCCCAGAATGCCATGTCGTGGGCGTTTGAGATTTTTAGATTTCATTCCTGCCCTGGAAATCTAGAAGCCCGACACAAATGTTACAACTCCACAGTGAAGAAAAATAGCACTGGCAGCTCTCGGTTACAGGGACTAAATGATAGAAGTGGTTCAAATACTAGAATGGACACTTTTAATTCTCATTTGGGGGGAAGGAAGGTTAGAAGGTTGCCACCTTTCCATTTTTTAAAAATATTCTTGATTGAGTTATGTAAACAAATACACATGACACGAAATTTTGAAAGTACAAAAGTACAGGGTAAAACATTGTCACCTACCATCCACATCCCCCGGTCAACCTGTTACCTCCCAGGAGGTGACATAGGACACTGCTCCACACAGTTGCAAACACACACATCTGTATTTTCCTTTTGTCACCACTCAGCAGAACTCAGTCCCCCATCTTGCTTTATGTCTTAGTGGCACATGTCACTTTAAATGGGTCTGCCTCAGTTTTAACAGCTGCAAAATATCTCTTTCCATGAATGTATCAAAATTTACTTATTTCAGGCCACCCTCACATCTCTCTCTTTACAAACAATCACTGCAGTCCTATGTGTATTAAGACATTATGAGCACATGGAATGTAACTGTATGATAAATATTTTGGCATGGAATTGCCAAGTTCAAGGTATAGATATTTTAATTTTGATGTATAGTGCCCATCAGCACATTTTAAAATTAAAGAAAGGAGCATACAGGGAAGAGAGAGGAACACTTTCTGTATATAAAATACATCCCAGGCTTTGAAACTCAGAATGACCTAAGAGGTAAGTTCTGCTACCCCCATTTCTAAGATAAGGAAACCGAGGCTCAGAGAAGGGCAGCCGTGACCTGCCGCCCAGCCAGGCTAAGTCCAAAACCCATTCTACTGAGGCACTATGGCCCATGGTTGGCTCACTGTCTCCCAGGGCCTGGACTCCAAGTGCCCTGCATCTGTTGATTTATGGTTCTGCTTTGATGCCCATATTAATCACCATAACTTTTAATTGAGCTAAAACAAGCATCATATGTTGCTAATTACACAATGCAGATGAAAAACTCTTCCTGATGAACTTAACCGCTTAATCTAATCATAGTGGCAAGTTGGGTTTTAATTACAAGCCAACGCGTACATGGAAGGCATCTGCGCAGCTCAGCAGCTCACAGCACTGAGCCTGGAGCTTCCAGCTTGGGAAGTGCCAAAATCTCAGCTAGTGGCCATAGTGTCCCGCTGTGCTGCACAGCAGGTGCGTGGATGATGGAGGAGGTGCTAGATGCCTCCAGCCAGCTCAGCCCCTGGGTACAACTGGCCAGGCCCCTCCTGTCCTGACATCTGCAAAGCCTCTGTCAGGAAAGAGGATCTCTGAGTCTCTGGGCCGCACCCCCCATTCTAGCTCAGAAAGGGAATCACTGACTCCTTTTCTCAGGAAATAATCAAAGGCCTGTTATGAATGACCTTTTCTTGAACATCCTTTAACATCCTGTCAATTTGCCCACACTCACAGAGCAGAGAGAATCAGGCCACAATAATGGAGTAATTCCAAGGGCGATGCAAGACTGAAAAGGCACCTCAGCTCTTATTTTCTCAGCAAAGACACAAAGAAAGCCTCCAAGGCTGAGGGCGAGAGACAGGAGCTTAGGGGAGGGTAAGTGGGCAGGTGTTATGAAATGAAATTTAATGTCCCTCCCAAAATTCATACATTGAAGCCCCAACCCCTAATGTGACTGTTTTTGGAGAAAGGGCATTAATGGAGGCAATTAAGGTTAAATGGGGTCACAAAGGTGGGGCCTGATCCAGCAGGCCTGGTGTTCTAAGAAGAGACACCAGAGAGATCGCTCTTAACTCAAACCTGCCTACACACACCCACCTGCCGTGTCAGGACACAGCAAGAAGGCTGCTGCCTGCAAGCCAGGAAGACAGTCCTCACCAGAAACTAACCGTGCTGACACCCTGATCTTGGACTTCTGGCCTCCATAACTGTGAGAAAATTAATTTCTGTTGTTAAGCCACCCAATGTGTGGTATTTTGTTACAGCAGCCAGAGCTAATCCAGTAGATAGATGGAATCAGGCTGGCAGAGATACCCATGTGCAGAGAGATCTTAAGAAGAGGTAGATAAAGATGGCTGAGGGGAGCAGAATAATGGCCCCCAAAGCTGCCATGTATATCCTTAATCCTGGGAATACGTTACCCTACCTGGCAAAAGAGACTCTGCAGTTGTGATTAAGTTTAAGATCTTGAGGTGGGGAAATGATTCCAAGGAGGCCCAATTTTACAAGGGTTCTAATAAGAAAGAGGCAGCAGCCAGGTGCATTGGCGCACGCCTGTAATCCTAGCACTCTGGGAGGCTGAGGCAGGTGGATTGCTTGAGCTCAGGAGTTCCAGACCAGCCTAAGCAAAAGCAAAATCCTGTCTCTAGAAATAGCTGGGCATTGTGGCTTTAGCCAGCTCGCCCCCTGGGCGCCTGTAGTCCCAGCTACTCGGGAGGCTGAAGTGAGAGGATCGCTTGAGCCCAAGAGTTTGAGGCTGCTATGCCACAGCACTCTACCAGAGGCAACAAAGTGAGACTCTATCTCAAAAAAAATAAAAATAAAAAAGAGGCAGAGAGCCAGAGTCAGAGGAAATGTAAGAACATGCTGGGCTGCTGGCTTTGAAGATGAAGGAAGGGCCCACAAGCCCAGGAGTGCACATGTCCACTAGAAGGTAGAAAAAGCAAGGAATGAGCTCCTCCCCTAGAGCCTACAGCAGGAATACAGCACGCCGACACCTTGATTTTAGTCCAGCAAGACTCATATTGGACTTCTGGCCTCCAAAACAATAAGATAGTAAATGTAAGTCATTTTAATCCACTAACTTTGTGCCAACCAGTTGCAGTACCAATAGGAAGCTAATATGATGGCAAGCGTCTCCACCTATCCCTATCCATAAAGGTCCTGGCAGGAAAGAGAATTCACCCTCCAGATGGTTTGAAGGGAGGGATTTCAGTGAAGGGTCTCCTTATAGAAGTGTGGGAGGACTTAGGGCACTACAGGGGCGGTAAGGCACCAAGGGACTGCCAACAGTGGAAAGCTGCTACTTCCTAGCCTTAAGGAACAAGAATAGGATAGTGTTATAGAGGAGTTTCCTCACTGGAACAGAAGTCGCAGCAGGAGATGAGGCTTCCAGCAGCAATGTGGTGACCAAGCAGGGAAGAAATACCTCCAATCTCGCTTTTCCAACCCTCTTATGTCCAGACTGGGTGGGTCCTACATTGGCCAAATCCATCAGAAGTTGAAGGGCAAGGAGGTCCAGATGATGCAGCCCTGAAGTGATGAGCTTTCCCACTGTAGGAAAGGGCAAGGAAGGGTGAAGAAGGAATTGGGGGTGGGGGGCAAATAAGAAATATCCAGCACATCCTCTTTTCAGCACCAACATGACTCTTGCAATGACTCCTGCTCTTTGGGCCTGACCAGCAACTATTCTCCCTTCCCCTGGCAAACATATCCTGATTTTCTTTTAGAGGACTCCCCTTTTCTTTCTGTCCAAGTGGTACAGTCAGAGGGATTCCACTCCCTCCTTGCTCCAGGAGAAGGCACATGACCCAGACTGGCCAATCAGTCACAATGGTAGTTCAAAGATCATCACATGACACAATCCTAGCCAATGAGAGTCAGACATGGGATTTTTGCTGAAACCAACAGGAAACAGATGTTCTCTTCTTGCTGTGAAAGCTAAGCCGGTAGGATGTGAGCCCAATATAACAGTCATCTTTGAGAAAAGCCAGCCTGAGACCACCAGAGAAAAAACTAATGCAGAGAAACAGAGAGGGAGACTAGTCCTAATAACATCAGTTGAGAGCTGGTTCCAGCCATACCTGAGACTCAGAAGACTTTCCATTTACATAAATCCAAAGATGTTTTCTTTCAATTATGCCAGTTTGACTTGGGTTTCTACCACTTGCAACTGAAAGAGTCCTGACATAACCCTCCCTGAAGCTAACCCTGAAGGCTCCCTATTCGGACCTCCACAGAAGCACTCCTGGCACTCTATGGGGACTGTTTACCTGTCTGTCTCCCCAGGAGTCTGAAGGCTCACTAACAGAAGGGATGTTGTTTGCTCTAACCCCAGCACTGAAGTACAATGGCACATACTGAGCGCAGATAAATAGTTGTCAAATGACTCAATCCATCCATTTGGATGGATTAATAAATAAATGAATTATCCTAAAGGCAGAGTTGGCAGCAACCCAGCCTCTGATGTTTTTGGAAAGTCCATTGTAACCTGGCACTAGCCACCAAGAACCTCTCTTGATGCTAGAAATATAGGTAGTTGTGATCTATTTGCATGAAGATGACATTCTAGTCTAAAGCAAGAGGAGTTTGATCACACGCAGGTAAACCATCTATCCAGATAACAAAGGGAGATTCATGCAGAGGGTGATAAGTGCTACCAGAAAAATTAGAAGGCAACACTAGACAAAAAGTCACAGAGTGACCAGTAAAAAGCCATTTACTAAAAAGAAAAGACTCCTTCACCAAGCTCAGAATTCAGGGGTCACAATTCTGATGGCTTTCGGACTGCCCAAAAGAATCGAGTACACAGCTTCTAAGAATGACCCAGGTTTTATCCCCCAAAGAATGAAAACACATCTTCAAACAAATACTTGCACACAAATGTTCTCAGCCGTACTGTTGGTGATATCCAAAAAATGGGAACAACCCCAGAGGCCATCAATTGATGGATGGATAAACAGAATGTGGTATATCCATACACTGGAACATTATTCAGCCACAGAAAGGAATGAAGGACTGACACCTGCTGCAGCATGAACTGCTATGTGAAGGAAGCCAGACACAAAAGGCCACGTAACGTACGATACCGTTTCCATTAAAGTCCAGAAATGGTGCATCCTTAGAGACAAAGCAAAAGGGTAGCTGTCGGGCTGGGGTGGGGGAATCCAGAGTGACTCCTGATGGACACAGGTTTCCTTTGTGGGGGATGGAAATGTTTTGGAACTAGATAGAGGTAGTGTTCACGCAACATCGTCAACATACGAAATGGCACTAATTTGTGTACTTCAAAGTGATCGATTGTGCGTTAGGTGAGTTTAACCTCAATTTTTAAAAAACTTTATAAGAAATAGTAGCACCAACCAGCTAGACCTAGATGAGAGTAGATTACATAATTTTTTATTTTTATATTTTAGCTCATGTAAAAAAAAAGGCATGAAACAGGATTCTAAATATATGAAACATATGAAAGACAAAACAGAAAACGTACCCAGGTCACATCCACAGAGTTCAGTATGTCTGAACGCTGCCTGGGCACCAGTGTGTTGAAGGCTCTCTCCTACTGGACAGTCAGAGCAGAAGGACTGTGTGTCAGGACAGCAACTCCTGCCCTCCAAAACAAAGCAAAGCCTCCCAGAAATCAGGACCAAAGCTGCACGCAATCAGCCTCTGCTTGTCTGTGGTCAAGCTAAAGAACCACCCACAGAAAGAGGCTGTTCAGGCCCCTCAAGAGGAAAGAAAGGGAACCAAATCTACACGTTCTGTTTCCTGTTCAAACAAGCAAATGATTTGTGGGTTTGTGTCTTCATTCCAGCCCATTAGTGCCCCTCAATGAATGAAGCAGCCAGTGCAATTCACAAGAGAGTTCGCACTCCCCAGGGCTCGCTCTGCCTGTGAGGAGCGGAAGGTGCTCAGTGTCAACATGGTTAAATGAAGGGTCAGAGGTGGCCGGCATGGGAAAAAGAAAGGGCACCCTCACTCATCCCTGCCAGCATGAAGCCAAGAAGAGAAGACACTTGTGCTATTTGGTAACAGGGGAAACTAGCTTGAGTGCTAACAAGGTGAACTGTGTGGAGCAGTGGAGGCAGGATGGTGGCTGGAATGTGCGTGCTGCCTGCCCTCAATTTTTGGACCCCCTGGTCTCCCATCCTATTCTTCACAGAGTTCTCCCTCCAGGACTGAGCCTCCAGGCCAGTGTTCCAATGTGCTGTGCCCAGGAGGCAGCACATAGAACAGACAGACAGCAGCTGGTGTGCAGAGGGCAGCCTGGCTCCCCCTGGGTGCACTGCACTCCAGGAAGCGGACAGCCTTTGAGGCTGACTTTGGGGAGGCAGCGGGAAAGAGAAAGACAATGCAGGGGAGAGGCAGATGGGGGACAAATATTTGGGTCAAAAGGCAGTTTATATGGCACACCTCCTGGGTGAAGAGCTCAACTACAACTTGGACTTTACCTACCAAAGGCAAACAATGTAACCCAATTGTATAGAACCTCATATTAACCTAAAATAAAAATAAATAAATAAACACTTAACTCCAGACCCTTAAGTCCAGCTGTGCTCACTCCCAACCTCTCCACATGGAACAAGCATCTAAACTCTAGGTGCCCGACCTGAACTTTCTAATCACTTCCCCAACCTGCCCCAGCCCAACCAGTAGTAACTCACTCCACCTGTCCCGGAATTCAGGCCAAAGCCTTAAGGACATCCCTGACCCCTCTCTTCCTCTGTCCCCAACACCTAACCCATGGGAAAACAATCTCATTGCCCTGATTTTCAAAACATGGCTAGCCTCTTCCTCTGTCCCCTGCCCTCCCCTGTCACCCCAAGTCCAAGCCCCATTACTGTTCTCCAGACAGCAGCTGCCTCTCTAGTCCCCACCTCACTGTACCCACATCGGAGTGGGCCTTTCAAAACGGGAATCAGTCCAGGTCATACTTGGCAACTGAAACCCTCCGGTGTCCCCATTGTACCAAGGCAAAAGTCAAAAGCCCTACGATGGCTCCTATGCCCCGTGATCTGCCCTTCTCAGTATTGGCCTCCCCTCCTTGGAGTCTCCCACACTCCACTCTGGCCACACAGCCATCCTGCAGTTCCTTGCACACGCCTAGCAGCTCTGCCCCCAAGACCTTTGCACTCACTGTCCTGCCGCCTACAGCACCCACCCCCACACAGCCCCATGATTTGCTCCTTCACATCCCCCAGATCTCCATTCAGACACTGTCTTCCCGGCCAGGTCCCCTGCCCACCCTATCTGCAATGGCAGCCCCCTACTCAGGACCTCCAACCTCCCTCCCCCTGCTTTATTTTTCTCCACAGCACTTATCCCTTTAAACCCACTATGTATTTTAGTTATTTATCTTATGATCTGCCTCCCCCACCAGACTGCCCACAAGAACTGAGGTTTTTGTCTGCCTTCTTCATTGCTACATGAATCTAGAATCTAGACACACACAGCCATACAGACAGTACTACCCATCATTACATTAATATGTATTGAATGAATAACCAAGCAAATGAACAGGTACGTAGGAAACTCACAGACCGAGGCAAGAAAGATGCTCAGACAACTCTAACAGGCTTTATCCCAAGGGAAAGAGAAAAGATGTCAGGACTGGGGAACACTTTAATTTTCTCCAAGGAGAGACTATATACATATGACTTGTGTCATTGCCTTTTTTAATAAAATCAATAACACTTGCCTGCCATGGTATAAAAAAGAAAAAAAACTCATGGAACAAAAAAGAACCACCCCACCAAAAAATAAGCCTGTCTGAGTCACTCAGACTCTGCCTCTGCCAAAGAGGAGCCTGTGATGTGGGCCAGTGACAGAGGGGTTTGAGAGACAAGGAGCAAGTGTCTCCACGCTCCCAAGCATGACAGCACCAGAGCGGCTGGGAATAAAAGCTCGCTAAAAGGAAGAGGGGAGGGGACAGGGACCCTCGAGCAGAGCAGAGATAACTGAGCAAAAGACCCCCATCACATGGGGTTACCAGGACAGAATGGAGGCTGGCCCCCTGCCCCAAAGAGAGCGCTGTCCCAGTGACCGGCTGCCCCTCTACCACTGCCAGCGTCTGCTTTCTGGAGCTGGGACAAAGGCGCCCAGGAAGGCCCACTGTGCCACCCCCGGAGACAGTCAATCTGCAGCCTGTGCCCCACTTAGGGATGCTAAGCTGCACAGAGCTTGCCAGGCCCCGTGGACAGCCACACACTCCAGCTCCCAGCATCAGGTGCAGAGAGAGAGATGCCCCCTCCTTCATGTTCCCTAGGTTCAGGCTGGCTGGAGGCTCCCACTTTCCTTTTTTCTTCTCTTTAATCCCCAAACCTCTTGCTACCACCCGCTGGCTCCTGCCTCCCACTACAAACCCTCCTCCTCAATGTGGGAGCTGCTCTCCTTCCAAATCAAATCAATTTTCCAAACATAATTTGTCTCCTATATGTCAATAACCTGGGACCCAGCTAATATCCAAGGGGCAGGAGGCTCATAGGGGGCTCAGCTGCAGAGCCCCCCTCCCCAAGCCTGAACCAACTCATAGAGGGTCCCCTACATCTGGGAGGGTGCTCACAGTGATGACATGAAGGGGCACACGAGGACCTTATACGGCCCTGCCCCTTTGGGCCCCGGAGATGAATCTGAGAAGAGCTTCATCTAACGAGGGTGAGAAAATCTGTCTCCCACGGGGCTGTGGCAGGGGCCTTCCTTCCTGCCACATTCCACCTTGGAGAGAAGTAGCCTCCCAGCTGCTCTTAGATAAAAACCCAAATCCCTCACAGCGGAGCATGATTCAGCCCTACACAGGCAGGCAGCAGTGACACAGGCTACAATGTGGACAGACCCGAGAACATCACACCAAGCAAAAGAAGCCAGACACAAAAGGCACGTGCTCTACAATGCCATTTATATAAAATATCCAGAATAGGCCTGTCCGTAAAAACAGAAACCAGACTAGTGCTTGCCAGTCTGCAGGGGGAGGAGGATGGGGAGGAGAGAGCTAATGGTATATGGTTTCCTTGGGATGATAAGGTGGTGGCTGCACAGCTGTGTCAATGTACTAGATGCCACTGAATTGTGTGCTTTAAAATGGTTAATTGATGTTATGTGACTCACAGCTCAATAAACTCCTTTTGTTAAATCCAAATTCTTTCCCTTAGTCTACATGGGCAGGAATAACCTAAGCCCTCCCACCTCCCCCAACCACACTTAACCCGCCCCTTCTTCCCTGCTTCATGGATATTGGTTACACTAGACATGCCAGGTGGGCTCTCAGGGCAAGGTGGGTTCTAGTTCTGGCTGTGCACAATCGTGTGCCTCAGTTTCCCCAGCTGTTAAATGGGGACTTGGGTTAGCTGAGGAGTAGGGGATGCCAATTTAAATATCCAGAGCCGCACTGTCCCACACAGTAGCCATTAGTCACATGTGAGTGTTTAAATTTACTTAAATTTAAGTATCTCTTAATTCAGTGGACATGAAATTAAAACTTTAATTCCCCAATGGAAGGTTATTCAACCTTTAAAAGGGAGGAAATTCTGATACCTGCTAGAACATGAATGAACCTTGAAGTTATTATGCTATGTGAAATAAGCCAGTCACAAAAGGACAAATGTCATGATTCCACTTATGTAAGTTCACAGAGACAGAAAATAAGATAGTGGCTGCCCAGGGCCAGCAGAAGAGAGGGGGGTTACTGATTAACAGTACGGGGTTTCTGTTTTCCAAGACGGAAAAAAAGTTCGGGAGATGGATGGTAGTGATGGTTGTACAACAGTGCGAAGGCGCTTAATGCTCCAGAGCCGCACACTTAAAAATGGTTAAAATGGTAAATTTTACTTTTTGTGTATTTTACTATGATTAAAAAAATCCAGTTCCTCCGTCACAGTGGGCAAATTTCAGTGCTCAAAATCAACATGCGGGCCGGGTGCAGTGGCTCATGCCTATAATCCTAGCACTCTGGGAGGCCAAGGCAGTGGATTGCCTGAGCTCAGGAGTTCAAGACCAGCTCTGAGCAAGAATAAGGCCCTGTCTCAAAAAAAGAAAAAAATAGCCAGGCACTGTGGCAGATGCCTGTAGTCCCCGCTTCTTGGGAGGCTGAGGCAAGGGGATCTCCTGAGCCCAAGAGTTTGAGGTTGTTGTGAGCTAGGACGACATGGCACTCTACCTAGGATAGAGAGTGAGAATTTGCCTCAAAAAAATATATATCAGCATGTGGCTAGTGGACACCACGTTGAACAACAGTACAAATAGAGAACATCAACATCTCCAGTGTTGCAGAAAGTTCTGTCTAATGGTGCTGATCTGGAGACCTCGGACTGGCAACAGAAATCAGTGCCCCATTCTAAAAGGAATGCAAGCTTGACAGCAGGGGCTTTATCCCCAGCACTGACAATTGTGCCTGGCGCACAGTAGGTATGCAACTAAATATCCAAGGAAGGAACTGAAAAACATGTCTGAAGGGGGCAGCCTCTACCCCGGCAGCCCAAGGTCACACTCTGGGAAGAAGACCCAGAGCTACCATCCCTACTGCCCTTCAAAGAGAAGCCAAAAATCCAGATTTTCATATTAAATCTTCCAGCTCTTAAATATTGGCTCAAAAATTATTAAAGCACCAGGCTGGCCAAACAGATTTGCCCTGGGGCTGTATCTAGCCAGGAAATGCTGGTTTACAACCACCAGACCAGGAGTTTGCAAAGGTTCCTTCTGCCCTGCATGTTGGGATTGGGGGCTCAGAGGCCTGCACAGAGAAATAGACAGGACGCACAGACCCCAAAAGCTCTGATCTCATCCCCCAGGAGCCTTGGGAAGAAGCATGGGAGGAAGAAGCCAATTACATTTTCCCCGCTGTTAAATATGCGCTCAGCACAGAAACAATGTGCCCAAGCCCCAGGTGAAATTAATATTCTAATTGAAGTTTCTCACACTGATGAAGGTAGCCCGCTGCCACTGTCCTGGAATGCTAACAACTCAAAATGAGTGAGGGGGTTGGGGGAGGCAGGTGGCTCAGGAGAAGGAATGTCTGGGTACCAAAGCCACCACCAGGATAAGACACAAGTCAATTGAGGCCAGGGCTGGTGGCTTCTCCCAGACAGCTGAGCAGAGGAAGAGTTTGAGATTTTTAAACACCTACACCAAGCCTGCTTCCAAGAGTCAGACCAGAGGTTGTGAGGGGCCACATGTCAACAATCACAGGTCCCCAAATCACATCACCAGCAAGAAGGCATACTGCAGCAGAAAATCTAAGGGAAAGTAAAGCCAGCCCACAGGACCACTGCCACCAGCTGCGGGGTCAGGCAGCCCCACCCTCCATCCTACCACTCACAGCCTTCCTCACAAATCCAGGAGCCAAGAAGCTCCTTCTTCCTCACCCCCATCCTTCTTCCAACCAGACGTGGGCAGATCAGAGTCCTCTTAGGTGACTCAGTGATTATCCCCAGCTGTGACCCTGCATGCAGCCATCATCCCCCAAAGCCTAAAGTGTGTTCACAAAGTCTCTGACACACCCCTGATCAATAAAATGCAGGTGAAGTGCTTTCCTAGGCTAGGTCTTAAAAGGCCACACAGCTGCTCCAGCTGACTCCCTTTTGAAATACACACCTGAGCCCTGAGCCTTCTAGAAGTTGGGCTACTCTGAAGCCGCCATGCTGGACAGAACATGTGAGAGGTCACATTAAGAGATCAGCTGCTTCAGCCAAGCCACATCCTCTCTCAGGCTCAACTTCCTCCTCTATAGGGTTGTGGAAGGGATTAATAAGCTACTCCACATAAAGGGTGGCACATGGAGCCCTCAATAAAAGGTAACTGCAATAATTATGATTATTGTAATTGGGAGAATACTGCAAACTCTACCAATCTTATCACTCTCTCTCAGCCCTGGGGGAGGATGGTAGACTGCTCTTGGCACCTGTTATTCCTTTACGCTTTAAAGTTCTCTTCATGAAAAAACACAAGTATAGTCTAGTGAGGGGGAGGGGAGGGGGGGAGGAGCGGGGTGATGATGGGATCTCACCTAATGTGCACAATGAGTGAGGGTGTCACCACGCCCCCTGGGTGAAGGATTCAACTACAACTTCAACTTAGCAATGAAAACAATGTAAACATTTGCACCCTCACATTAATCTGAAATTTTTTTTTTAATTCTCTTTGCTTCTTACTAATCCATCCCTTGTGACTCCAATCCCTTGATACAGTTAGTAGTTAATAGTTCTTTGTATTAAAGTTTTACTATGTGGTCTTACTCTCCTGGTTGGACCCTGACTGAAGCATCCCCCCAATGACATCTGCTGACCTGTAAGAAATGGAGATACATATAACACACTCCAACTTTACATGGAAATATTTTTAAAAGTATACTTCAGACTATGCGTTAATAAAAAACTTTTTAAAGTGGTTTTGTGGAGAAAACACAGTATTTTGTATATATTGGCACCCAATAGATCATAAGTTCTGGGTATGCAATAAAATTTTGCTAACCTTAAAAAAACTATAAAATCCTATTACTAAAAATAAACATTACTGGTGTAAGGTAAATATTAGTATGTGGAAAGACGGTCACAGAGGTAATCAATTAAAATATGAATGTTAGGGCAATTAGCTAAGCACTACTTCTGATCAGTTCTGAGTGTGTGACTTGTCATTTCTGTTAAGAAGATCGTCCCCAAGCTGTGAAATTCACACTTGCACTGAGATTTTTGAGTGCAGCTCTGTGCTGCCTCTAGGGGGAAGCATCAATATTTTTGTCTTTGACATTCAGCTTTCCTACCATAAGCCAGGTGCAGTAGAGATAATTTTGAAACATTTTTGATTGGCAGGGAGAGGGATGGGGATGAGGAAAGGCCTCTTATACCAGTAATTACTGGCAGATGGCATCTACTCTGTGCTTGACAGCATTCTAGGCACTGGAAGTAAAGCTGGGAAAGAAATTAAAAAAAAAAAAAAAAACTTGTACAACTTTGCTCTTGATGAGCTCAGTCTAGAGGAGTTGGAAGCTTGTGCAGGCTCCCCAGCCTAGTTTTACTCAAGCACGTGGATTGCCAAAACTCTTCAAAGGAGGAGAGGCCACTGCCAGGCAGCTGGATCTGAGAAGCCTACACAGAACTTCATCAGGACTCTGTGGTTGCAAGTGACAGAAACCCAATTCAAAATGACTTAAGAAAAAAATGTGTTGGATCACATACTGGGGAAGTTCAAGTTCATATCAGGTATGGTCACCAGGAAACTCTCCCTCCTGCTCTTTCCATCTTTGTTTTCCCCAGGTTCTTGACTCTCAGGCAGTTCCGGAAAGCAGGTAGCTTCTAAGATAGTTTCCAATGATCTGCCCCTCGTGGCATTCACAGTTTTGCATAGCTCTCTCTTCTGGACAGAAGTCCTTCTAACTGATAGAATACCTCGATGTGGAAGGTTACAAGAGATTGTCACTTACTGGCTTTGATGAAACCAATGCCATGTGAAGAAAGCCATGGGGCAGGTAACCAATGGTGGCCTCTGGACAATAGCATATTGGTACAAGAGCCACAAAAACCAAATCCTGACAGCCACCATGTGAGTACAGAAGCAGATCCATTCCCAGTCCAGTTTTCAAACCTTGACTAAGACCTGGACTGAAGCCCTATGAGCGATTCTGAAGTAGAGGACTCAGCTACACCACACCCGGATACCTGAGCCAGAGGAACTTTGAGATAATAAATATGTAATATCATAAGCTATTTATTAGTTTGCGGTCACTATTTCACAGCTATAACTACTTACATCTAGGCTCACATCCTAACAGATCAGCAACTGCAACAGAAAATGAGGGTCTCCTCCTCAGTCCATCTCAGAGCTGGCCCTCCTTGGCCTTGCTTGGGTCACGTGCCCAACCCTGATCCAATCCTGAGTCCTGAGAGATGGGTTGCTCTGATTGGTCAGGGGCAAGTCATGAGCCCACCCTTAAGAGAGGAGGAGGAAGTTAGCAACACCCAAACCCCAGGGCTTCAGAGCAAGGGAGGAGTAGTTTCCCCAATAGAAAATCAGGGTGTGACGCTCTGATGTTACACTTTCACCCAGGTTGAAGGAGCAGACCACCACTACCACATGACCAGATTTGGATATGAAATAACAAGTCAGAAGAGATCAACAGAAGTATAAAAAATGACCACCAGGACACATAACAGATATTCACTAAACACTCACTGAATGGGGAAGAGGATTAAAGCAGAGGCTAAACATTTACTAAACACCCCCGTGATTTCAAGCACTATGTTAAATTCTTCTTACACAGTATCTCTCTTCATCCTCACAACACCCCAAAGAGTAGGATGACCTCTTATTCCCACTTACAGACAAAAATTCTATGGCACAGAGAAGTTAAGTAACTTACCCAGGGTCACAGAGCTAGCCAGTGGTGGAGCTGGGATTTGAACCCAAGTGGCCTCCCGTGTTGAGTTTATGTCCTTAATATCAGTGATGTGCTTGAAACAGTCAGCAAACAAAGGCAGCTGGCAGAGGCAATGGTATATAATTAAGCAGGGAGAGCTATAAAGCTAACAGGAAGTGCCATGGTAGTTAATTCCCTCACTTACCCATGTATTTAATCTCTTGTGAAGACAGGGATTAAGAGGAGTAAGCGAAACTTGAAGAATGGGAAAAATTGAGAAAGAAATTCTAGGGCCTTCTCCCCTCACACTGTCCTCTATGCTACACGATAGCACAGGAGAAGCATAATGTAGTCACCCTTCAGAAATGGTCCAAGATGACAGGCAAACTGATCACATAGGAAGATAAGGCCACATCGGAGCACGTGCAGATGAAGCCGGTGCAAATAGCAAGGCCAACATCCTCCTCCCCCAACACTTTTCCTCCTAAAATATGCAGCCCCTCTCAAGAGCTCAGCCCATAAATTTAAGAGAAAACCACTTAACTGGGCTGGGCGTGGGGGGTAATGGGTGGAGGGAGAAGAAAATATCATAAAGAAATAAGATTTCCGCCATAAATTCATGGTACTTTTTAGAGCCTTTTCCATTAGAAACAATGTTTGTGTTAAGTGCTACAGAGACATAGACCAGAGAACCGGGAGGCTGCCCCTATTCTAAGATCAAAGCTCCCAGAATCTGCAAAAGTGCCATGAGTAGATGGAGTGGCATTCCAAGTCGCTGGGAATTGCCCACAGCCAAAAGCACAGGGCACAGAATCTGGGGAGCTCCGCCATGTCTTGCCCTAGGGAGCAACACCTCTTAGGCAAGAGCTCTGGACTCTAAGAACAAGCTCCCTACCTCCCACCGCGTCCTCGCTGCCCCAGACCACAGGCTCTGCTACTTCTCAGCTATCAATTCTTTCTTCTGCTATCTCCTGGCTTTCCATAACTATTTAGAGATTCTCAGTAGGTGCTGATTTCTGCCTAGTGTTGGGGGGGGGGGGACATTTTGAAAATCTTCCTGAACTCCTTTTCTATGTCTGTGGAACCCCCCATTTCATGAAACAGAGGAAAGTCACTAAATACACCTTGCTATATCCATGCCATGAAATACTCCACAGCAATTCAAAAGCATAAGGTACTTCCATACCTACCCGGGGATGGGGAATGCATAGGGATGAGGTGTATATGTAAAAAAGCAAACTGAAAACACTAGTATACCACAGATTCCCTACAGGAAAAATACACAGAAAAGTGACCTTTGAGAAGAACATGAAATTGGTCAAAAGAGATTTTCAGGTTTATCTGTAATGCTTCTAAAATCATTTTTATATCTTTGACAAAGACAGTGCTATACATCCATCAAACTGCTTTTATTTTCCTCAAGGTACCCAGAAAATCAGCATACCCCTGGATCCCACCTTACGAGGCAGAATAAGATCACACACGAAAACTCTATTAAGCATGATTATGTAACAGCCTAGTGGTTCAAATGTTTTTTTTTTCCAAATGCAATGCTCCCTCCTGCTGAAGTATTTACCACAAACTACCAGCTATGAAGGGGACCACCAGCTGTTCCCAGTATCTATTCTCTCCTTCTTCCACAGAAATAGAACTTCCAGTTTTTAGCAACCTAAAATAAAGACTGAATTTCCCTGGTTCCCTTGCAGCTAAATGTGGCCATGTGACTGAGTCCAAGCCAATGGGATACCAGAGGAAGAATCTCAGGGCTATTTCTAGGACGCCTCCTTAAAACACAATTGATATATTTTCTTGACCCTTTATCTGTATCTCCATCTTGGTGCCTGGAATGGAGATGAGATGGCTGCACCCATAGCTGCCATCTTGAACCATGAGGACAAAGACCACAGCTTTGAGATGGTAAAAAGGAACAGGGTCCATGAGCATTTCATAGAACACAGCAGACATATGTATCCTAGGCGACATAGCTCCAAAATCTTATTGGAGAAAGAAACAAAGTTCTATTCTGTAAGCCATCATTATTTTAAGTCTCTTCACTCACTGATGGACCCAATCACACCACATCCAGACTTCCCTGTCCCTCAGTGAGCCACCAAAAGTGAACATGCCTTGAGTCACTTAAGTTCCATGCATCAGAGGCCCCAGAACCAGCACACTGCAGTGGCAAATGCATAGGATTCCCAACAGTTCTGACAGGGTCCCAGACACCCTAAGGGAAAAAGTTGGGCTTGCTATTTAAATATCAGCATTACTGTGGCAAGCACTCCTGGTTTCCTTCATGCCAGCTCCACAAACACCACCCCTTCATTCCTTCACTGAGGTCAGTAGCATTAACACCCTGCATGGGTCAATCCACACTAAGAAAATTACATAAATGTGTATATAAGGTCATATGTGAGCAGGTTCATGCATGTACCCATTTCAGAGGCAGCATACAGTGACATTAGGAACCAAATGACATGTACACTGCCTCTGAAACAGTTACACACCTGTTTTATAGCAATCCTCTTGTTCTATAGGTTTCCCCGAAGCAGGTTTGCTAGGTCAAAGACCAGATACTATTTAATAGATATGGGCAGATTACATTCCAAATATCTAATGTTCTCAACCAAAGTAACCAAAACCATGTGAAATCTGCCTTTTCAGAGGGCAAACACACAATAAAGAAACCCCGGGGAACTTGGCCACTGCCCAAAGAGCAGCCTCAAGGAGCAGGCGTGGAGGGAGTGTTAGCTGGTCTCTTGGTGGAGGGGACCCAGGGGCATTCACCCCACACAAGTGCTCCTGGCCTGAGCAGTTCTCTTCACCTCCTTTCTAGGCTGTAGTAGTAACTGTTTCTCCCTCCCAGTGAAAGCACCAAGATTTTCCACTGAGAAATTAGTCTCTGCTCCTCTCTGGTAAAGTAGTTCTTATGCCATTTCCTGAGATGAGTTTCTAACTTAAGTGTGGCTAAACAGATACAACATCCTGTCTCCACAGTCCCAGCCCCTGGTTAAGGGGTCAGCGCACACCCCAAGTTAGTCCTGGGGTTCTTGTTGGGATGGTTAGGAAAGAGACAATCCATTTCTGCTGGTCTGAGGATAGGCTGCAGCCATCCGTGGCCAGCTTTGCCATCAGGTAGGGAAATCCTGTATGAGAACTGAGTCAAGACAGAGGAAAAAAGAACTAAGAGATTGAGTGAGAGAAAGAAGCCCTCATTCAGAGCACGCTAAGCCCCTAGATCCAGCCTTGCCTGCAGCCATTTCTCCCTTGAACTTCCCAGCTCCAAGGATGAGTAAATTCTCATTTTTGTCCTTTGCAACTAAGAGAATTCAGACTAAAACAGTGACATACTCTTGCATTTGGCACATCATCTCCATTGGATCATCAGCATTGGAAACTTAAAATATCATAGACCTAAGCGCTACAGATAAACACAGCTATATTCATCTCTAAAACAACTCAATAAGAAAAAACACAAGGTCATAAAAAAAGATCCATTGATTGGGATCACTCTGAGTATGAAATAACTAACCAATGGGTTCCTTGAATGCTAGTTCCCTCTGGCAGCATCCTTATAAGGGGTCTTCTGAGCTGTGAGCCATCCAGCTCCTCCTGCAGAGTAAAAAAACATCTTGCACACACATGTGCTGCTATTTTTAAAACGTTACATAAATGCTACTGTAATTACCAAAACCGACTCATGCAAAAGCATTACTAAATTGATGGCACTTTTGATCAATATGTTTTTCTTTTTCAACCAAGAGATAGCAAAACCACAATTCTCATTCAGAGGAGCTGGACAATTTTTTTAAGTTAAAAATGGTTGCTTATTCCTAAACGCTGTTCAGTGAAGGCAAACTTTATCTTTAAAACAATTAGAGAGTATGATAGGTTATTTAAGCTTTGTGAGCCATAGGTCTGGGTCACAACTACTTAACTCTGACACTGTGCAGATCAGCCATAGACAACATATAAACAAATAGGCATAGCTGTGTTCTAATAAAACTTTATTTACAAAAGCAGCTGGAGGGTTAAATGTGGTCCACAGACAATGTTTGCTGATGAAAGGGTGCTGAAAATAACATGCAACGTGTCAGGAGCCAAGGCCAGCACAGGGGCAGATGGAATTTATACATCTCTAAAATGTCATGAAAGTTGAAAAAGGTACCAGAATTTGATTGGCACACAAATTTCATACACATCTACTAAATAAACAAAGAATACCTGCACTGGCCAACTAACAATAAACTAAGAAACTAATCACATGATGAACACAGGGAAAATTTTGTTTATGTATTTTATATATATGTGATTTCAGGAGGCAAAATGAACAAACTGGGTCTCATAGGTCACAATTCAAATCATAACTCTAGGCTCGGCGCCTGTGGCTCAATCGGCTAAGGCGCCAGCCACGTACACCTAAGGTGGCGGGTTCAAATCCCCAGCCTGGGCCCACCAAACAACAATGATGGCTGCAACCAAAAAATGGCCGGGTGTTGTGGCGGGCGCCTGTGGTCCCAG
>CAUYQV010149393.1:0-23868 GCA_963574575.1 Galagoides demidoff
CTGGGGTACAGTGTGGGGTTTTCACATGCAATCTGAAATACTTCCATCAAACTGATCAACACAGCCTTCATGTCATTTTCTCAGTTATTGTTTTAAAACGTTCTGATTCTACTCTTAGAGAGTTTCACTTGTACCCCTGTATCTAAATAGTTTTCAATTTCGGGATGAACTTCACATTGTCTCATGTGTAACCGACCAGGCCATTTCAATATGTCAAAATGGTTGATACTCTTTTTTAGGCCTTTGTTAATTTCTGTGTGCCTTGTATTAGGATCAGGGAATGTATCTTGTAGAATTAATTCATATTTTAATAACAGTTTGACTGAGTACTAAATTCTACACTCAAAATCATTTTTCTCTAATATTCATAGACATTTTTCTTCCCTTTTGGCCCCAATTGATGGCAGTCTCCTTCTCGTTCCCTTACAGATCACTTGTTTTTGTTGTTTTTTTTCACCTTCTAGAAACATATTACATACATTTTTTATCTTTGAGTCTAGCAGTGTGTCTTTTTTTCAATGTATCAGGATCTTTATGAGCTCTTTGGATCTGAAGGCCTAAAGCTCAAGTTAATTTTCCTTCTGTTACTACTTAGTTTTGTCGTTCTCTTTTTATACTCTCCTTGGGTTTTCATTAGACAGATATTTATTTCTCTTTTGTGCTCCTCTTTTTGTGATTCTCATTCCCCTAGTGGCAGTTTAACTTTACACTGTGTGAAGTGTAACAGGTTTATATACAGTCTGAATACAGATGTCCAGCAAAAGTAACCTCTTAAAATTTTATTTTAACTAAACACAATCTTTTTCCAGAGAGGACAGGAAAACAAATTCTTTCCAATGCAAGGCAACTTAATCACATTCAGTTTTCAACATAGTCTATTCAGGATTTAAACTCCAGCCAGTTCAAAATTCTCTTTCTTCTAGTCCCTTTTCCCCTTAGGGAGTGATCTAAATCCCCAGGGGCTTTTAGTATCATCCTGGCCTGGGCGTGGAGTATTTAGTACAGCTCTGCTCTCTGCTCTCACTGTCCTCTGGACAGGTGTTGCTGGTCTTTTGTGCTTAACTGCCAAGTGCTCCTATCTGCTGCTGCTGTCCCTGGTCAAGCCCTGGCTTCTCCCTTAAGAGCAAGATACTCTGTATTCTCTTTGTATGGCGCTGGGGTTCCTTTGGCTTTCCGACCTTCTCAGACATTTTTTTTTATACTGAAGTGTCAGGATCCTGTGAGGTTGTCTTGGTCCCTCTGATTAGAAACCGGCATCAACCATTGTTGACAGCTTGTCAGCTTCTATGTTGGGTGCAGAGAATGGCTAGAAGGCTTGGCATTAGTCTACGAAGTGAGGCATAACTATCCCCTCTTCCAGATGCTTCTAAAAATGGAATGGAGACTTATATCACTATTGCTCCTCTCTGGGACTCATCTGGGGTCTCAGGGCCCAGATCCCCTTTCAAGGTAACATCTGTAGTCTGGAATATCTTCCGATTTTCCCCTCTCCTTCCTGCAGATAACATCGTTCCTCAAGTGAGAAGATGACTCTTAGTGTGAATTTTATGCTTGTGGCATAAACTCTCTGCTTACAATCTTTCAGGAGTTCTCCTTATATTAAAATATCCGTGTTGGGGAATTCTGAGTAAAATCTTTTAACTTGCAATATAGACTCTCTTGCAATTAAAAGCTTTGGTGTCTAGATAATTATTTCTTTAACATATCAAAAAACTTATTTAGGAATTCAATTGGTTTCTCGAGTTCATGCTGTCATCTAGCCCAATCCTGAAGGGGAAGCATTTGTGACAATTCATCACCGCTTCCTGAATCTCGGAGGTAAAACTAGAGCTGTAAAGAACACAAGGCGTTAGGTGGGAGTGGTGGTGGGGATCATTGTTGGTGGGCAGGGGAAACGAGTGCCTAAAATCTCAAAATATCATTTTACCACAAAGACATTTGCACCAGAATATCTATTGCAGCCCAGTTCATAATTGCCAAGTGGTGGAAGCAGCCCAAATGCCCATCAACCCATGAATGGATTAACCAACTGTGGTATATGTATACCATGGAATACTATGCAGCCACTAAAAAGATGGAGACTTTACATCTTTTATGTTTACATGAATGGAGCTGTAACATACCCTGGGGAAGCACCTGTGGCTCAAAGGAGTAGGGTACTGGCCCCATATACCAGAGGTGCTGGGGGTTCAAACCCTGCCCCAGCCAAAAACTGCCAAAAAAACAGAAAGTATCTCAAGAATGGGGAAAAAGTATCCAATGTAGTCAACACTATTATGAAACCAATATATGAACGCTTACACTCTCATACGAATGATAAAACACAAATATAGTCTAGCAAGAAGGAGGGGAGGGCGATTGGTGGGCTCTCACCTAATGTACACAATGCAAGGGTACACTTCAAAGTAACTAAGAGTAAATTACAAATGTCTTACCACAAAAAATAAGTGAGGTGATGGTTATGTTAATCGGTTTTATTTAAGCATCCCAAATTGTAAATCAAATCATCACATTATACCCCATAAATACATACAGTTACGATTTAATAAAAAATTAAATTAAAAAAATCTCAAAATATTGTTTGACTTGCATTAAGGTCTCATCTTTGGAAATACCACCCAGATTTTCTGATGCGTCTGTGATTATTCTGTGGGTCTGTCAACCCCTGTTTTATGCTCCATCATGCCCCCCCCTCCCCCGGGATATCTGACAGAAGCTGGTAACTGCTGTCAACACCAACCAGGGTGATAGCTTCCTCTAGCCGCTGCTGATTATCCTCTTTGCTCTCTATTGAACTGCTGAGCTTCCCGATGTGACAGCCTGAGGACAGGAAGTAAAGGAGGCCCCGAGGAAAATGCTTGATAAAGCCGAGTGGTTCTAATTAGCTTCACAGCTCTGCAAAATGCTCAACAACCTCCTCTGTGGTACCAACCACCTGGGCCCTGGTTATCGTTTGCAGGTGCTCATACACACTAGGCACAGAACCAGGACCCCAGTGGTGGAGAAGCTTCCAGCAAGAAGTTTTCCGTGAAACTCAGATCCAGGGAAAGCAATGAAAGGCAGAAGCAGAATATCAACGAAGAAACCCCATATTTTAATGGGGAGAAATATTGAAATTCAATCAGGTAATGGCAACAGCAGAGAAGGCTGACGTCAGTGGTAGCATTAACACTGAGCCAGAGAAGAGTGAAATGGGATAGGAAGATGATGAGGAGACAATTGCATAATGGATTTATGAGAAATCCCGTCCAATAAAGGAGTGCTTTATCATCTCCAAGGATATTTTCTTATAGAATTAGAAATGTTACCACTAGTTCGAATGATTTATAATTTTATTTTTAAGTAAGAAGTTACATGTGAAATGCTTGGCATAGTGCCTGGCCCATAGTTGGCACTCAGGGATGCTATTTCTTTGGTCATCACAACTATTATTAGTGGGTTGTACATTCATTAAAACCCAGATAGAAAGTTGTACAGCTATCTTCAAGTAACCGGTTGGTACAGACTCTACAATGTCATTGAAGGTAGATAGATCCAGACTAAGACGTAGGAGAAAAGATTAAATTTGGAAGTTGTCTGGAGGCCATTGAGCCAGATTAGGGTAGCTTAGTGAAGGGTACCCCTTTATTTGATTTTCTCTGTAAATGTGAGGTTGGCCAATTTATAGATGAGGAAGTTAAACTACACAGAGAGAGATCTTGCATGTTTCCCAAGATTGCAGAGCTAGAAAAAGATGGAGCGAGGATCAAACTCAGTCGGTCTGACTCCAGAACCCATACTGTTACCTGAAACTTATTATGCCTTCTCTTAGTAAACTCTATGTGGTTAAAGAATAGTAATTGACAGAGATAAGTCAAAAAATAGAAACTATTTACGTTTAGGATTAAGGTACTCTGGGGTATGAAAATATATATTATGGTTCTGGTATTTTCTAAGAGCCATGGGAACATTGAACAGGAAGTTTCTTCCTGACCGCCTGTGCCCCCTCCCCCACCCTCGCCCAAGGGCTCAGATTCACAACCCAGCAAGGCATATTTTGCACCCCAGGGACATGGCAGTATTTTATCCAGAGGACTTCAGAGTTCTTGTGGACCTAAGACTGCCACATGCCTGACATTCTTCCCGTTTTCTGATGGGAGTGTTTGTTGTTATCCTGTCTGAGTCACCAGTATATTCGCAGGGTTTCTGAGCAGGCATTTGACTGTCTTTTAGTTCATCATCCCGCAGACCAAGGGGAGCCGTATCTGGACTTGATGAGGATCGCAAGATCTTAGATGTTGATCTTGATGATGTAATTTGTTGACGTTTGTGTGTGGGGGGTGGTGTCTTAGGGTGCTGATGAATGTATTTTGCATGTGGTTGGGGGAAGTAGGACAGGAGCACTTATGGACAGTAAGAAGACGGGATTATTGTTCAGAAAATACTCACCCTACTCCTCTCCCCCTTGTAATAAGCTCCTCCACTCAGGAGGCTGAGCTGGAGCCTGTGGCTTGAGGTGGCTGATGAGACATCAGTGGACCTGATGCGAAGAAAGACTCGCAATGCGCGTCAGTCATGGCTTTGCCTGTTTGCACTTCTGCATTTTCAGAAGAAGAAAAGCCCTGGGTGGTTTGCTGATCCAAGGCTGATGAGGGACATGTGAGGCAGATCATGGACCAAGCTGCAGCTTGGCTGAAGTGGCCAAGCCTGGTCTAGTAAGCTAAAGCCCTGGCTCACCCAGAAACCCTTGAGTGTGAGAACAAATGCTTATTATTGTTTGCTGCTGAATTTTCTGGGTGCTTATTATATCTCAGTAGCTAACTAAGGCCTCCGTGGTCAAATACTTCCGAGAATTGCTGCGTACTATACATTTCACTTTGGAGACCTATAAACTATTTTCTCATCCTAAACTCTCTGAGAAATCCTCTACTTAAGACAGCTATTTAACTTCATTTAACCCAGCTTCCCAGACTTCCTTGAGCATTGAATACTTTTCTGGTATGCTAAAAGTAAAAAAAAAAAAAAAGTTTGCTGAAGTTTGACCTAATTTTCCTCTACTACAGAGAAATTTCACTCTTGTTGAAGAAAATAACTTAAAAGACACCTTGATAATGACCTTTAAGAAGCTACAGTTCAAGGCCTAAATGGAAGATATTTTGTTATTAAAGAGTTAGATTATTGTGCATAACAGTAAGATTAAAAGAATTTTGAGTCTTCTCTCAATTGGCTGGGTTGACGGGATTTGGAAGACTTTGGAACTGGCGGAAGAGAGATATGAACAAACAGTTATCTTAGTGGAGAAAGCGATGGAGTCAGATGGTGGCAAGCAGTCCTGAGGTGGAGTGAGGGAGGACAAAGTGGCTGGGGAATTTTAGAATGGCCTCCATTATTCAATTCTAACCCCCCCCTCCCCAATTCTGTGTAGTACTGTAAATCTCCCACCTTTTCTATAAAATCTTTACCGAAGTGTGTTACTCAAACACTGTGTTAATTTTGCTTTAGAGAATGAAAGAAAAGGAAAAAAAGACCCTGGTTCTTGGTTGGTATGATGTGGGGCAAGGAAGGGTGAGTACTCACTCATGGGAAGTGGGCACAAATGTGTTGGTAGGAGCAGGAAAACGGAGAGCCATGCAAATATAATAGTGAGCCTTTGTCCTCAAAAATGTTGAGGATTGGTTCTAGATTTTATCCAGAATAGAGAACAAATTTACAAAGGACAAAAAGTACAGATTTTATTTTGTGTTACTTTTAAAACACTATAACCTCAGAAAGACCCCCCCCCAGTATAAGCTCATTGTATGTACCCTCATATTATTCTGAAATAGAAAAAGAATAGATGAAGAAGTGAGTAATTTGACATGGTTAAAGAGACTCTGCAAATATTTGATCGTATTAAGTTGGGCTTCCTGCATTGTTTTTTTTTTTTTTCCATGTAAAGAATCAAGAGGAGAGAAATGGGCTACCCACTGATGGATGGGCACTTGCTAAGCCCTTGGTCTTGGCCTCCCTTCTAAGCTTATCTCCTGGTACCAGTGCTGCACCAAACCATGTCGGGGACTGAGGCAAAGGAGAAGCCGTGACACTGTGCTGTCTCTATTTAAATGTTGATGTTTTGTTCATCATACATTTTTTTGCATTGATTTCGATTTTTAAAAGTTTTACATAAAAGTATTATTTCTGTTGTTCACTGAGCTTTCTGGCACCACCTTAACTTATTTTCTGGTGCCTCAATCACCTCCCGCTAGCCCTGGACTTGACTTGCCTAGGATGGTCCTGTGCTGCCTCCAAGGTACCACTCGTCTGTCCAAACTGTCCTAGCTCACCTCCTCCGGGAAGCCTTCTGTGATTCACCTCACCTGTAAGGATCTTGCCCCACACTGGATCCCCATGGCATCTACCTCACACCTTGAATAAAAGTTCAGTAATTGCTGTCTTGTAGGATGGATAATGATCACCCTTGTTAGGCTGCATATTTCTTATGGACAGGCATTGTGGTTTTTCTTTTGGTTTCGTTTAGTATCTCTCGCTTTTCACTTAAAACTCTTAGCACAGTGATGAATCAGTGAATTATGTGGTCTCATTGTCTCTGGATTCCCAAAACTGTCAAAGAAAGCAATTATTCTGTTCATCCTCTTCCCTATTTCTTGTTTGGAACCAAAGACATGTTGAAATTCAATGACTTAACACAAAGTCCATGAATTGAGGGTTGAAAAAGTACTATTGTGTCAAGAATGCAGACAGTTGGCGAAGACCATGCCGATAAGAAGAACTTGCCGATTTCTCCTCTGGGCAGCATCCCAGGGTTTTGTTTTCCCTGTGGTTTCATTTGCATATAAGGGGGGGGGAAGGACTTAATGAAAGGCTTAATGAAATACTTGACTCCTAGAGAGGGCAAACAGGAGACAGGATGTGTATTGTTGAGGTCTCTGGTTAGGAGGCTCAGTTAGTCCTCTTGGCTTATGTTGAGCAAAGCCTTGTGTTCACACAGTGCTATTCTTCCAGGTTATGCCCAACTGGTGATAGGAATAATGGACATAATTTCGGACATTGTTCTGAATGGAGAAATTAAAACCAGGGACATTTACCTCCTTGCGGAGCTATGTAGAACTGGGGTTCAGGCCTTTAAACCCCACTGGTAGGGCTCTGGGAGCTGGGGTGGGGAAGGAAGCCGTCTCTCCTCCTTCATGAGAGGGACCAGGTGCCTTGTTAGGAACCCACATGAGCAATAATTGCCTTTCCTTAGAGACCACTTTAGCCATTGATTGGAGACCTCAGAACTTTTGTAGCAACTATTAGTGTCTTCTCCAAAGGGATCTGTGTTGGAGCTGGAAGCCCATGGGACGAAGCTCTTCCCCTACATCTGCTGTCCCAGCCTGGAATTGAACAAAACCAGGGTGAAAAATGTGTCTTAATTAGATTTAGCAGATCATGGAAACAAAAAGAATAAAAAGGGAGTCCTTGACAGAAAAGAAAAAGCTAAAAGGATCTGGAGGCTCATAGTGTTCAGGGACTGACTTTCAGGCATGTAAGCCATTATTTCCTTACACCACTTCACACTTTGTGTTTGTGGGGGGAGTGGGGAGACAGAGAAGGGCATGGCAGGTGCAAGAGTCTTTCCAAACCTCACAGCTGAGCAGGGCTGGGAGGGCAGCAAGAACCACCCAGATCTCCTGAAACCTGGTACAGCACCTTTCCCCTCACACCCTTAGGATGCTCCTCCAAGCACTAGGGGAGAAATGGTATTTCAGAGCCTAAGGAAAAATAGTGCACAAAGAGAGAAGAGGACCGGCTGGGTAAAGGCAACATGGAATTCAGGTGAGGAAACCCACCTGGGACTCTTGGCTCATGCCCAATTCAGATCATCAGATCCAATTTCCTTTTGCATTTTCCAATAGCTCAGTCCAACACTTGTCTAGCTTCCAGAGTCTTATGCTGTAAAGATGATGAAAAGTCTTCTCTATTCTGCTGCATATCAGCTGTGCCAAAGGGCTTTCTATCTGTGAGCTCAAAATTCCCCATCAGTCTTCATAAACTAACAGACTGCGGTGCTGGTATTTACATTTCTTTACCTAATGGTGGACATTTCTTGTCTTGATAGGGGCTGTTGGAATAGCCATGGGAGGCACATGAAATCCTGTTTTAAGGTAAATAGAGTTTCTGTGTTTAGTTTGGTCGTAGTGACTGTTCCATGCAACTTTGGGCGTGGTCCTTGAACTCCTGGTCTTGGTTTGGTCCTCTGTAACATGAGGATACGAAAAGTTCCTAAATCACAAGGAGGGTGTGGGGATTAGATGAGTTAGTTATACACATTACGTAGAATAGAGTTGGTTTTCTATTAAGGACAATATTAGTTACTACAAAGTCCGTTGCAATTAAACTGAGAGGCTCTAATTAAGACAGCAGCTCTCTGTTCGGTCAGCACATTGCTAGGTTGAGTATAGAAGTGTAAGCCCAAACATGGCTTATGACCTTATGATTACTGGTCAATTTTAGTGAGTTCTTAGACTTCAGGCATTTTCTGTTATTAGATACTGTCACAAAAATAAAAATAATCACTTGAACATGTGCAGAATACTTTTCCCTTTGCAAGGTGCCTCGTACTGAACTTGTGACTTTATCCATTCCACAAGATAATATTAAACCCTTACTGTGAACCGTGCTCCCTTTGGGATGGGAAAGAGATGGTCTTCTAGGCAGCAGGGGTGTCCTGCTGAAAGTGCAGAGACGTGAGAGAAGATGGGGGCTTTAGAGAAGGTGCAGGTGATGCCTCGTGGCTGGAGAGGAGTGTGGGAGGTTGGGAAGTGGCGGTGGGGGAGAGCTCAGGAGACCATTCCCAGCATGTGGAGGAGCCTAAATAATATCCTGCTGGTGATGGGACACCATATTATGGCATGATAGGGCGCCATGGCAGGATTTTTAACAGGAAGATGAGAATGGGGTTAAGTTAAAGTCTTGGAATTATCACTCTGGCCACAATGAATGAAGAGCAAGGACCAGCTAGAAGCAAATCTGAAGGCAGGGAGAGCCCTTAGTTCCACGGCTGTTTTTTTGATCCAGGCAAGAGATGATGAATGTTTGAAATCAGGGATGAGCTGTGGTCAAAATAGGAGCCAAATAAACAGGGTCCTGAGATGGACAGTTCCTCAGCAGGTGAGAGTCCATGTATCCGTGTCTAATGGAGCCCTAGGGGAGATTTGGCTCAGAGCTTGGTGACTTAGCAAAAGAGATGGGTGAATATACACTCCTGGTCTAAAAATGTTTACTGTATCTGTTTCTTGACATACTAAGATGACTAAGTCACAGGACTCCTTTGAAGGCAGCAGTTAAGATGAGCTGTCTCTAAAGCTCCATTTAGCACCTAGCGTATTTTGTCCATAGTACATGTTAGATAAGTGTAAACTGGAAATACAGTTAAATCTTAGGCGCAGTTTCCTAACCTGCTTCCCCGCCTGGCTCTCCCAGGTACCGCTGGCTTCATGGCACAGACCAACCTCACCTTGGTGACCGAGTTCCTCCTCATCCCGTTCTCTGACTGTCCCGAATGGGCCCTCCCTCTCTTCTTGCTCTTTTTATGCATCTATCTCATCACCTTGCTGGGAAACCTGGGGATGATCACCCTGATCTGCACGGACCGCCGGCTCCACAGCCCCATGTACTTCCTCCTGAGCCACCTGTCTCTCATGGATATCTGCTACTCGTCTGTCACCGTCCCTCAGATGCTGGCCGTGCTGCGGGAGCACGGGGCAGCTCTGTCCTACGCGCGCTGTGTGGCTCAGTTCTTCCTGTTTACCTATTTTGGTTCCATCGACTGCTATATCCTGGCGCTCATGGCCTACGACCGCTACGTGGCGGTGTGCCAGCCCCTGCTTTACGTCAGCGTCGTCACGCCCAAGGCCTGCCTGGGCCTGGTGGCCGGGGCTTATGCTGCGGGTCTCTGCAGCGCCCTGGTGCGGACAGTCTCTGCTTTCACGCTGTCCTTCTGCGGAAGCGGGGAGATAGACTTTATTTTCTGTGACCTCCCTCCTCTTTTGAAGCTGACCTGCGGGGACAGCTACACCCAGGAAGTGGTGATTATTGTGTTCGCCGTTTTTGTCATCCCCGCCTCCATGGTGGTGATCCTGGTGTCCTACGCGTTCATCATCGTGGCCATTCTGCGCATCCGCTCAGCTGGAGGCCGGGCCAAGACCTTCTCCACCTGCGCCTCCCACCTCACGGCTGTGTCCCTCTTCTTTGGCACCCTCATCTTCATGTACCTGCGGGATAACTCGGGCCGGTCCTCGGTGGAGGACCGGGTGGCCTCCGTGTTCTACACGACTGTGATCCCCATGCTAAACCCCCTCATCTACAGCCTGAGGAACCAGGAAGTGAAGGAGGCCCTGAGAAAAATTCTCAATAGAGCCAGGTTGTCCTAACCATCTCCAAACTTGGAAAATCCCGAGAACCACCTACTCTGTGGTGCCAGCATTCTGGACACTCATTATTTATAGCATGCTCAGTGTTTAAATGAATATATTATGGCAGGAGGCATAAAAAGGGCCCAGAACTTTCAGCTCCAGGGAGAGGAAGGAAGAAAAGGAAAACATAGCCTCAGAAGAGATTGGAGTGAGGGCTTTGATTCCCAGGACAGGCGACCAAAGGATCTGAATTAAATCCTGTGCAATCCAGATAAGGCACATTCACTGGTCTATGATTATGAAACAAGATTATATATATATTTTGCAAATGTTTAATGAAATTTTCCTGTTCTATAGAAATGTTGAAAATAATGTATGGTGAACTCCTTATACTCAGTACTCAGATTCTGTCATTTCTAATATTTTGCTATATTTACTCTCTTATGACATAGATATAACCCATCCAATAATTTATTCATCATCAATTCACCTACCAATCCCACCTCTTCTTTGATTCAAAACTGAGTTGTCGACATCAGCGTAGTACACTCTACTCTTATGTACCTCAGAGTTACTAAATTCAAATCAATTTGAATTTAATATTTAGATTACATTTTTCATGATCAAATGATGGTAGTTTGATGGCCCATGTAGCAAAGCTGACCCTGCTCAAGGTGTTCTTCAGATCCCTGGGTGTTCCCAGGGATGCCACACATGAACCTCTACACAGTGCCCACAAATAACATGTGTGTCAGTTGCTGTCGTCACTGGAAATATGCCCTGTTCTTTCTTCTTCCCCACCTGTTCTAGCTCCACTGCCTGAAAATGCACTTGGCAAGGGTATGCCATTCCCACTGCCCATAATAGTATTTCTAGTTTCTGCATTATAGATGTCGACTGTCTGTGTTCTTAAAGGATTTGTCCTCAGGAAAGCAGAGCATTGCTGAATTCCATGCGTGAGTGGGCAGGACGGTTCTTTGCCTCTAGTGGGTCCCTGTGCTCTGCAACAGTGATCTGAGAGTTGCATTCAAAACCTCACAAAATCTGTTGGCTCATGATCTTCTACAACCAAAGCTGCCTTGCTTTAACCAAACCCAAGGCACTGGAAGGGAGCAGGCCCTGTCTATTCATCTTTTCTGCATTAAAAATAATTTTCTTTCATTCCTAAAACTTAAACTTCGGCACTCCTTGTTTCCTGGATTACCAAAAAACAAGATTCTAGTTATATTAATGATGTAAACAGTGGTGGATGGGGGAAGAGTGGTGAGATTATTTTATGAAAAGGATTTCTCCAAACTCATCCAGCCAACAAGGCTGCGTCACACACGGAATTCCAGGAATAGGACTTTGAATCGGAGGAATCAGATATACGAGGGGTAGAAGATTGAGTGTGCAGAGGGCCAAAGGATATTTCAATTTAAAATCACTTACAGTAAAGCAAAGGAGAACCAAATATATTCAAAGACATTGTTTATTCCAGGATATGGGCTGTTTTAAAATATATATTATAATTATTGTAAGAAATATTTTATTACACTAATCGTAATTTGTCTAGATATCAAAACCCCAGCTGAAAATTTATGTCTCCACTAAGGGGATGTTTAATAAATAGTCCATGTGTCAAGTGTGTTACAGGTGGTGTGAAATGTTGAGGAACTGGTTAGAAAGCTTGACTTGGCTTTATGAAATTTCCTCCTGGTTGAGAAAGATAATATTGGGTTAGTGTGAATAAGAGTAGTATATTGAGGAATTATTTGCTCTCTTAGAATCTACCAGAATGTAGGGAAATCACAATGAATGGCAAGGGATTATTAAGAGAATAAATTGCCAGGTCTAAGAAAAAAAATTTAAGGTCTCCTTCTGATTTGATTCTAAGCGGGAACAGTTACATCAGTTACACTGTTCAGGTGAGGGGCACACTAATATCCCTGCCTTAAGCATTATAAAAGCTATCAATGTACTAAAACCATTTGCATCCACTTAGTATTGAAGTAAAAATACAAAAATTAAAAAAGAAATAAAAAAATTCTAAGCAAGCATTTAAAGATGACCCTTCCCAAAGAAAGGGCTAAATGAAAAGGCTATAGAACTAGGTGGCCTTGAAGTCCCATGTTGTATATGGAGCTCCATCTACTTTTTACTCTGTAAAGAGAGCTCAGGAAAAGCCAAAAACAAATGCCTTCCACGTAGATATGGAAAGGGAATTGGGATTTCATTAGGAAATTTTGAATTGGTTGATAACAGAGATGTTACCTGGTTGTAAATGGGTTTAGTATCAATAGTTCCCTGTGTCCCTCTATACCTGTGTAGAGCTCATTGAAGTAGACAACCTGCGATTTTTTTTCCAGTTATTTTAATTCTCAAAGGAAAATTCTGCCATTTGTGACAATGACGAACCTATGCTATGCTAAGTGAAATAAGTGAGTCACAGGGAGATAAATGCTGATTTCATTATATATGAGGGAACAAAATAGTCTAACTCATGGAAGCAGAGAGCAGAATGGTGGTTGCCAGGGAACGGGGAAAGGTGGGATGGGGAATTGTTCACTGTACATAAAGGTTCAGTTATGCAAGTTGAATAATTCTAGAGATCTGCTATATGATATAGAACCTGTAGCTAATAATATGATATTAGTTACTTAAAAATATATGAAGAGGATGGATCTCAGTTCAAATGTTCTTACCACCATAAAACCAATGATCCAATCAACCACTCAAAACAACAAAAAAGAAAACCCATAAAAGAAGACAGAGAAAATTTTGGATAGGTATATGATATACACTGATTGTGGTGATGGTATTATGAGTATATAGACATATATATATATATTTATTATGAGTATATGTATTTTTCAGAGTCATCAAACGGTATATATTAAATTAGTGCAATTTTTGGTACATCAATTATATCACACTAATGCTTAAAAATGTGCTTTTGGATTTTTGAAAAGCAGGCTCTTCAGCCCAGGAGTACCATTTACAAGAAGGTTTTGAATGTGCTATAACACCTAAAAGGAGAATAAAAAGATCTTTTGTAGAGAAACCTTGGACATCCAGCTCAATAAAGGAATGGTCAGGGTAGTGCTCTACCTGCACCCAGCCTGGGCTCACTCCTGGCACTCAGCTGGGTCCTCTCAAGTGTCTGCCACACATGGTGCCCTCCAAGGAGAACTTCACTATTAGAGGAGGTCAAGGAAGGAACTTGTTGGTTGCATGACCATGCTCATGGGTTTCAGGAGACCCTGCCAACTTCCTTTGTCCCAGAGAATAATGAAGTGTTCTGGCAGTGGAAGAAGGAATGCCACAGCCCTTCTGGGCAATGCAAGTTGACAGGTATTACAAATGGCATGATCTGGAGTGCCAAGAAGGAGCCTGGAGCTCTCTTAAATTTCCACTTTTTGTTTCCAGTTCCCTTGCTTGAAATTAGTCCGTATGACCTTTTTTTTTTTTGAAACTGTAGGATATAATAGAAAGAAATACCATCAGCTAACTACCATCAGCCAGCTGTGTGTCCTTCCATAAAAGAATTCCCTTGCTGTCTTCCTCAGTGTCTCCATCTGCCACAGGGGTAAAGAGTTGATTAAGAGAGATCTGAGTCCTTCTGAAGGCTGAGAGTCTATCTACTTGAGCTTTAACACTTTTAAAAAAATAAAGTATTTAAGAAGGGACCTCATATTAAACGTTGCCACTCACTTTCTTCAGGAGACAGTCTCAGAGCTCTCTCTGAACATGGATTGGGATGGGGATGAGCGCTGGGGAACCCAACAAGTGGGAAGTACAGAAATGGTGGGAGATGAACTTTCTACACTTGACATTGGCCTGAAAAGGTCAGACATAAAGCTTGAAAAACCACCAAACAACCATTGTCTTCCCAAGGCCTGGTGGATGAAAGACAAGAGGTAAGTACAAACTGTTGGGGTGCCAGTGGTGGATCTGCTTTTAGCTCTCAAGTACAGAAAAGGCCCCTCTGCACCATTCTCTAAACCACAGGGGCAGTGAGAATGTCTCTGATTCTCCTTACTTCAGTGTCATGAAAATCTTATTTTGTTGTGACCCCAGAACAGTATTTCTCCTATCTTGGAAATGTTCCATTGTGTAACCATGTGGATCATGCAAGTGTTTCTGTCTCCCTGTATATCGCATCTTTCTGGTCTTCCCTGATTGACCACTAATCAATGTTGGGCCAGTCTTGTTACTCCATACCTTGGGCAAATAACATCTGAAGTCTTTCTTAAGAATTTTTTTTTCTTTTAATTTGGCATCAGAAAAAGTGATCTTCACCTACTTTGTGGTGGACAAGCCAGAACACATGAAGCGTGGAAACAACCAGTGGGCATTTCTTCTCTTTCTTCCACAAAGTAGATTTAAGAAGGAAATGAAGCTGATGTGTAGAAATGATAGGGGCAATAGAAAAATTCCTTGTGTCTTAGGAGTTGGTGGTCACAATTGTTCCTGAGACTTTCACCCTTTGCTGTATCCTCATAGTCTGGAGAATTAATTTGGAGATTCTTACAGTGAATTAATCAGTGCATATTCAAACCATGTTATGTGCTGGGCTTCTCTGTTACTTACAAATACTAAGGTCTTGCTAAGAAACCTAGTGATTGCAAGTTGCTCCCTCTTCAGTGTCTTTATTTTCCACATCTGTATGATGGGGAGTTGGACTAGATTCCAATGTTCTTTATGGTTCCAAAGTTCACATGTGGAGGCTCTTAGAAAATTTTAAGAAATCTCATAAGGGAAGCAATGAAAGAAATTTGGCTCAGGACTGAGTACCTCTGAGAGGGTTGGAGGATAGGAAAGGCGGATAGGCATAGAACTGAATCAAGATCACCTTTATTTGGGGCCTTTTCTGTACTTGAGAGCAATAAGGGGCCACTGGGTAAAGTGTTTGGCAACCAGTTTGATTAATTGATTAAATAGATTCAACCATAAAAAATGGGGACTCTACATCTTTGTATTTACCTGGATGGAGATGAAACACATTCTTCTTAGTGAAGTATCACAAGAATGGAAAAGCAAGTATCCAATGTACTCAATATTACTATGAAACCAGTAGAAAAACTATATACCCACATGAGAGAAAAACACAAGTATATTCAAGTGGTGGGGGGAATGGAGATGCGGGAAAGGGGAAAGAGAAGGAGGGAGGGGATTGGTAAACTTTCACCTAATGTGCACAATGTAGGGTATAAGCACATCCCCTGGATGAAGGGCTCAACTACAACTTGAACTTTACCTTAGAAATGCAAATGGTGTAACCCAATCGTTTATACACCCATATTAATCTGAAGTTAAAAAGAAAGTTCATAGACTAGGAATCAAATGGACTGACACAACCACCAACTGTCTTCCTATTTGAGGGCCTCCACCTATTTGCCTGTGATTTGGAAAGGCTGTGTCATTTGACCTCTAATGTCCCCTTTGGTCCCAGTATCTTATGAAAATGTATAAAAATTCTGCAGTTCCAGAATATGTAAAGTAAGGGCAGGGATACCAATGATGAATTGAAAGGGAACATTTGCAGCAGGATAAGCCCTTCCAAAATCCTTCCAGAGGAAATTTATAGGCACTAGGTGTTCCTTAGCCTCAAATTGGCAGGAGGTCTATCCAAGTCTAGATGGGGGAAGATGGGTTCCAGGGTAAGAGCTAAAGATATGTCCTTTATACATCCTTCTTAGCCTCCACTCCAGCCCACAAGTCATGACTTTGGGCAAGTCATGAGACACCTAAATAGTTCAAGAAAAGAGATTTTTGGGATAAGAAAGGGTTATCTCTTGCAGTCAACTCAGATCTGGTCTTCTCTTTATCCAGTCAACTACAGCCATAAAGGTGAAGCTACATGGGGTTAGGGTGGCTGCTCAGTTCACCCCTTCACAGTGACTATGAATGATTCCTCACAGCCTCAGAAAGAGCAAGGGCCTAGCCTTGTGTCCTAAGCATTTTCTATCACAACTGACTCATTCTGCAACTGAAGTCCCATCTTTAAGTCAAGTTTTCCTGTTTTTAAAAGGCTAAAAGGAAAACACAGACATAGAAGGAAGAATCCCTCAATTATTCCCAGACATTGAGGTTAGAGACACCCCCATTTTGCGTGTTGCAATATCATGTAGGAGCCAGGCTTCCGCTTACCGTGGGACTGTTGGTGGTCTACTTCAACTCTCTATCCTAAACTTCCTCATGTCCTAAAAATGGAGATAATAGTACCTAACTCATAGAATTGTTGCATGGATTAAATGAGCTAACATATGCCTCTATCTGTATCATCACTGTCATCTGTCATCTGTCCAACTTAGAGGAATGAGTTGGCATAGAGCATGCAGCCAAAGTAGCCTTCACTATCATTATCTTGCTGGATTTCCTTTCCAAATGTTGGTCACATATGTGGATCTTAAAACAAAAAATTCTCTAGACCTCTTTTACTTGAATTTTTTAGGCCCTATATATGACGTTTTGATCTGCACCCTTTAAAAGTTCATTTTGCTTCTCTTCTGGGGCTGGTCAAATGATGACTGATAGTATATTTAGAAAATTGTCTAGAAATTTTAATTGACAAATAGTAATTTTGTATGCACAATTTTGGGGGAAACAATGTTACGTTTTGATCTATGGATACATTGCAGAAAGATTCTATCGACCTAACAAAATGAACCAGAGGTATAAAATCCAGCCGTAGCTTTCTGAAAGTGAGGTCTGATGGCCTCAGCAGCTTATTTCACTTGGAGGTCTAGGGGTGCGGTTGGGTCACTATCATTTATAAAGTAGAACTGCAGGGGCATAGCCAGTGGGCTCACTTCACAACTGAAGGGAGAGTCTTTCTTTAAAGGAAAAGATGGTTTCCACTTCCATAGGTGCTGAGGGATCCATTTGGAAGGATGTTGTTCCCCCCAGACTCCTTAATTCCTTTCCCAGTAGGAGTTATTGCTCTTGGGGGAGCCAGTCTGACAGACTTAAAGGAGCCAGATCCTTAGATGAATCATTAGGAAATGCTATTTCCTGGAATAATTACTACTTTGTTGTCTGGTATTTGGACAGTTCTGCACCTCTTTAGTGCTATACTGCCTAAGGAGCATCCTTCCCTGGGAACTCTAGTTTTGTGGGATGCTAATGAAAAAGAGGTTCTGTGGCCAAATTCTTTAGGGAAATGGTGGGTCAAGGAAAGTTGATGAGGTTTTCCAATTATAAGACTTTGTACACAGATCCTTTAATATGCTGAGAGGCAGTAAGATTTCCCATGTGAGGAATAGAGTATGCAGTAATCTCTACACTTATGAGAAAAGCAAATCTATTTCCCTCCCTAGAATGTCTCCCTTAGACACCTGGGAAAATGTAGGGATTTGCAAAGTAGGAGTCTTCTGGTGGTGGTTCCCCAACCTTGCTGCACGTTGTAATTACCTGGGAATTAGAAAAAAGCACTGGTGTCTGGCTGCTACTCTCAGACATTCTGATTTGATTGTTGAGGGATATAAGCTGGGCCTTGGGATTTTAAGTTTCCCAGGTGATTCTAATGTGTGATGAAGTTTGAGACTCCTTGCCCTAGTGTCTTCCTGTTTGGTGCCATCTTCTGAATAAACTCAGTCCACAGAGCCACTGGCTTTGTTCAAGTCATTGTTTTGCCATCCAGAAGCTTCATCGTCCTCTCTGTATCTTGAATTTTTTTTAATTTATAGGGAAACATCAAACTCATCCTGCCTCAGCTCTCTTGTGAGGAAGGGAGGAACTTGTGGAACTGTGGGAAAAAACATGCTCTCCAATAACCTATCTTTATTATTCCACTTTAGTTTGTGGTCAAGCGGGGCTAGAGCTCCTGAGAATGCTTCCCAAGGCATTGTCCCTACAATTTTTGGAGATTAACCATATCAGAAGGACCTGGGATGCCTGTTAACTATGTAGACGTCTGCTCTCACAGCAGACATGCTGCATCTGAATCCATGGAGGTGGGGCACTCATATTCACATTTTATTTATTTTTTTATTTTTATTTTTTATTTTTGGGAAGGACAGTAGGTATACTTTATTTTTTAAAACTCTGTATTAAATCAGGCGCCAAGCAGGTGCAATGGTTATGGCACCAGCCACATACACTGAGGCTGGGAGGTTCGAACCCGGCCTAGGCCAGCTAAACAACAATGAGCACTGCAACAAAAAAATAGCCGGGCATTGTGGTGGGCGCCTGTAATCCTGGCAAGTTGAGAGGCCGAGGCAGGAGAATTGCTTAAGCCCAAGAGTTTGAGGTTGCTGTGAGCTGTAATACCATGATAGTCTACTGAGGGTGACGTAGTGAAACTCTGTCTCAAAAAAGAGAATTCTTTATTAAATGAAAACTGTGTACATTAATGCATTTATGAGGTGCAATGTGCTGATTTGATATAAAATGTGGAATGTTTCCATCTAACTGATTAACATAACCATCTCCTCGCTTACTTATTTGCTGTGGTGAGACATTCATACTCAATTCTTAATAGTTTAGAAATGTATCATTGCATTATGCACATTAGGTTAGGTTCCCCCCAAATACCCTCCCTCCTCCCAGCCTCACTTCTCCCCTTCGTCTCCTCCCTCTTCCCTCCTTCTTTCTGGACTATAGTTATGTTATACCATTCCTATGAATGTGTAGGTGAATATATACTGATTTCATCGTAGTATTGAATACATTGGAGACTTTTTTTCCATTCTTGAGATACTTTACTAAGAAGAATATTCTCCAGCTCCATCCAGGTAAACATAAAAGATGTGAAGTCTCCATTTTTTTTATGGCTGCATATTCCAAGGTATACATATACCACAATTTGTTGATCCATTCATGGGTTGATGGGCACTTGGGCTGCTTCCATGACTTGGCAATTATGAATTGGGCTGCAATACACTACGTCAAGTAGGTTTTATCCCAGGGTTACAAGATTGGGTCAACGTACGTAAATCCATAAATATACAAAGACCACACGATTCTCCCAATTGATGCAGAAAAAGCTTTTGATAATATCCAGCAACCTTTTTTGATCAGAACACTCAAGAAAATAGGCTTAGAAGGGTCATTTCTGAAACTGATAGAAGCCATATACGGCAAATCCACAACCAATATCATACTGAATGGAGTAAAATCAAAAACATTTCCACTCACATATGGAACTAGGTAAGGATGCCCATTGTCTCCACTGCTATTCAGCATAGTAATGGAAGTTCTAGCCATCAAGAGAAGGGGATCAAAGTATTCAAATGGGGTCAGAGGATATCAAACTCTCACTCTTTGCAGATGATATGATCCTATACCTGGACAATCCCAGGGACTCAGCTATGAAACTTAGAAGTGATCAAGGAATATAGCAGTGTCTCAGGATACAAGATCAATACTTACAAATCAGTAGCTTTTGTATATGCCAACAACAGTCAAACTGAAAATATAATCAAGGACTCTATTCCTTTTACAGTAGTGCCAAGGAAGATGAAATATCTGGGAATTTATCTAACAAAGGACATAAAAGATCTCTATAAAAGAGAATCATATTCACATTTTAAACAAATTCCCTGGGTCATTCTATGTACACTGGAGTTTGAGAACCAGTGCTCTGGTGCAGAGGTTGGTCGTCACCCAGAATTTTCTTGGTTTGCCTGATGGAAGTGTGTTCACACTTCCTACACCTAGCCTACACCTGCCACACTAACATCTTGTTTTTTTACTTTCCACCTGCACCATTCTCTTTTTCTGCCAAATGGTGAAATTTCAAAGTTACCAATCACAGCATGTCTTGGCTATGGGGAGCAGAAGCTTATGCTTATAAAACAGCCCTTTTTTTTGGATCAAGTCATAGCTGGATAGGGTGGCACTGGGTATGACCCCTGACAGAATTCCCTGCTGAGATATAGGCAAACTTCTAAGCAATACATTCCTTCTGGTATGAGGCAGGCAGAAGGCAAGGCTAGAAACCAGGTCCATTGGAGCCTGCTGAGGGATGGTAGGATGTGCGGTGGGGCTTTGGATGTTTGAAATTAAAGAGAAAACTTCAAAGATATTAGATTCTTTGTTAGGAAATTGCATAGAGATAAATCACCTCCCCTTGGGGAGTCACCTCAGAAACCAATTAGGGCATGATGCTAGGGCGGTGACTATAAGAAGCACCACCAGTAAAGCCTAGTCTTAAATTGGGAGCTCTGGGAAAGAGAGAGAGGCTGGTCCCCTATTATCTGGGGCTGAGCCTGAAAAAAAACCCAGGAAGCCTTAGTGTCAGGGATGTATGGCTTTGTCAAGTGAGGGAGGAAAGGGACTACTTACTAAAAGTGAAAATAAGACAGAAAGGTACTAGACACAACCCCATACCAACCAGGTTGCTATGGTTATGGATGCACGCTGTGTTGCTGTTGATTGAAAAGGAACAAAGACAAGGTAACTAAAGCCTGGATAGGAAAAATGACTTCCCCAGGTTCATACATATAGTGTGCATGAATTAGAACTGAGGTGTCCTCAGGATTGGCAGGTCACAGGCAGAGAAAACACTAAACAAAAAAGGAGGGCACTAACAAAGTGGAATTCAGGTTAGGATGGTTCATGCCCAGCTCGTGACTTCCAGATCTCATTTCTTTTCTCTGTGATTATCTCTGACAGATCAGCTCAGCACTGGCTTAGCTGCTGGTACATCAGGTACTCTGGCACTATCAAAGCCCTTCTTTATAGCCTCATTCTAGGACTCTACTGAACGATCCATTAACCCAGATTCCTCCAACAGTGCTCAGCCAACATTAGACTGTAGAAACATTTCTGCTTCCTTCTGTTTTCAAATCTGGATGCTGTTATTATTATTTTTTTAAGTCAAATGACTGCATTTACATGTATCACGGACTTCGAGAACAGCCAAACAATGCTTCTAGAGCTTGGTCAGGTGCCCGAAGGAGCTTATGATTATTGCTCTTTCAATTCCAATGTTAATTCCGGTGTGTGTGCATGTGTGTGCATCCGTGTAAGACACCCAACTCTTAATAAGACAGCCAACTCTAATTAGGATCACCGCTGTTTGTTAAACATGTGTGCTGTTAGATTGAGAATTGAAAAGTCCTATGAGCAGAAGCCGTTGCTCATTGCTAATGGATTCTTTCAGATTCATACTCTTCTGTTGATAGAATATAAATTTTCCTTCTTTAAAACTTTCATTTAAGAATTTAAATAGCCACCTTCTGTGTGTGGAGTGCTTTAGAGTTCCAACCCACTTTTGCATATGTTTTGATCTATGCATTAACCTTATCTTACAAGCAGGGCAGATATGACAGTTCCTTTTTGGGAGAGGAAATTGAGGTTCAGAGAGGTTAAGTGCCTCCATGTAGGATCAAACAGCTAATTGGGGACAGAGTTGCAAATAGAAGAGCTGACCTGTAAGCCAGAGAACTACTTGCTGTCTGTTCTTTTTGTAATAGAAGCACTGATCACTTTTTATCTTATACGGCAACGAGCTCTGTAGGGGGTATTTATATCCACCCGAGGCTGCAACGTTTGTTGAAGTCAAGCCCCTACCTCACAGACACTCAGGGCAAAGCTTCCTTAACTTGAAATCACCTGAACGTCTCTTGAGGGGTCTGTCATCTGCCTGTTGTCTTAACCCTCTCAGGTGAGCTGCCCAATGGATGGCTGTGAGGAATGACACCACGGTGACCGAATTCTTCCTCATCGCGTTCTCAGAGCGCCCTGAGTGGGAGCTTCCTCTCTTCCTGCTGTTTCTGGGTTTCTACCTTGCCACCCTGCTGGGGAACGCGGGGATGATCCTCCTGATCCGCAGGGACCGCCGGCTCCACACCCCTATGTACTTCTTCCTCAGCCACCTGTCGCTCACGGATATCTGCTACTCCTCCGTCATCGTCCCCCAGCTGCTGGCCGTGCTGTGGGAACACGGCGTGGCCATCTCCCGGGCTCGCTGCGCCGCTCAGTTCTTCCTCTTCACCTTCTTTGCTTCCATCGACTGCTATCTCTTGGCGATCATGGCCTACGACCGCTATGTGGCTGTGTGCCGACCCCTGCTCTATGTCACCATCGTGACGGAGCAGGCCCGCTCCCGCCTAGTGGCCGGGGCTTACGCGGCTGGTTTCTCCAGCGCCTTCATTCGAACCGTCACCGCCTTCACTCTCTCCTTTTGTGGAAACAATGAGATCAACTTCATCTTCTGCGACCTGCCTCCTCTGCTGAAACTCACGTGTGGGGACAGCTTCACCCAGGAGGTGGTGATCATCGTGTTCGCGGTTTTTGTCATGCCTGCCTGCATCGTGGTGATTCTTGTCTCCTACGCGTTCATCATCGCGGCGGTGCTGCGCATCCGCTCAGCTGGAGGCCGGGCCAAGACCTTCTCCACCTGTGCCTCCCACCTCACGGCTGTGGCTCTCTTCTTTGGCACCCTCATCTTCATGTACCTGCGGGATAACGCGGGCCAGTCCTCGGAGGGAGACCGAGTGGTGTCTGTGCTCTACACAGTGGTGACCCCAATGCTGAACCCCCTCATTTACAGCCTGAGGAATAAGGAGGTGAAGGAGGCTGTCGTGAAATCCCTGAGCAGGCCAAGGGCTTCTGGGAGGCCTTAGATGAATCCTTATAAAATAAGTCATTCTTTACTTTCTCTATCCGTTCTGTCTTTCCTCAAATACCACCTTCTTGGGGAGGGTTTCCTGGACAACTTCACTTAAAATGCACCAGAATTCCCCACCCACACTTTCTGATTTATTATTCTATGTAATGCTTATCACCTGATATACTAGATGTTTCTTTTCTTTTTTTATTAAGTCATAAACACATAGATCATGTATACATTAATGCATTTATGGGGTACAATGTGCTGATTTAAAATACAATTTGGAATGCTTACACCAAACTACTTCATATAGCCTTCACCTTATTTACTTAATTATTGTGTTAAGATATTTATACTCTATGCTTAATAGATTTGACATGTACCCTTTCAATATGTACCATAGGTGTGGTCCCACTGTTTACCCTCCCTCCATCAAACCTCCCCCTTCCTCTCTCCTCCCCATCCTCTTCCCTCCTTCATCCTGGGCTATAGTTGTGATTTATTTTTCATATGAAAGTGTGAGTGGTCATAAATTGGTTTCATAATAGTACTGAGTACATTGGATACGCAGTATCCCCCCATTCTCCAGATACTTTACTAAGTAGAATATGTTCCAGCTCCACCCATGTACACATAAAAGAGGTAAAGTCTCCATCTTTTTTTTTTTCCAGTTAAATTTGAATTTTTTTTATTTTTTATTTTATTTTTTATCTTTTTTTATTAGATCATAATTGTGTACATTAATTCTATCATAGGATACAGTGTGTTGCTTCCATATGCAGTTTGGAAAACTCTCATCCAACTGGCCAACAGAGCCATCATGTCTTTCTCATAATTGTTGTGTTAAGACATTTATATTCAACCCTTAGACAAATTCACATGTGCCCTAATAGGATAAATTACAGGCGTGATCCCCACAATATCATTCTCTTCAAGTCTCCATCTTTTTTGAAG